>CATIWR010368914.1:0-10274 GCA_949677035.1 Omphalea diandra
TATATATATTTAAGATAATATCTCTAATTATCTTAATTACAAATATATGTCCAGAGAGAGTAGCGACTATAATTTCATTTTAGGTCTATTCTAGATGTGCGACTTTGTAAATTCACACAATATTAACAGTAGACCAAAAACTATTTTCCATAAATCATAAGTGGCATCTAATAAGATATTATGACTATCCAAATTATATGAAAGTCATTAATCTAACTTGACCTATCTTATAAATAGTATTATAATTCTTTTTATCACACTATATTTTACAAATATATGTGCAGAAAGAGTAACAACTATAATTTCATTTTAAGTCTATTCTATATGTGTGACCTTGCAGGTTCACACAAGGTCGACAGTTGATGAAAAACTCTTTCTAGCCTATAAATCATAAGTGATTTCTAATAAGATATTATGACTACTTAAATTATATAAAAGTAGTTAATCCAACTTGACCTATCTTACAAATAGTATAATAATTCTTTTTCTACATTTTACTCAATTATATATAAGGTATGAATCATGTCATTATTATATAGATCAATTAAATTATTTCTCAATTTTTAAGTAGACTGATGTAAAATGATATTGATAACCTTTATCAATTTGTTTTTGCACAACCATGCATTTTTCTTTAGTCTAACTCATCGCGGGCCCAAAGATATATTTTTTATAAATGCATGAGAAACAATCTATCTCAATGGCTCATATTCCTCTGTACTATTTACATCATATCTAATATCAGTCTGTATAATTATTCTATTAAGAATAATATTGGACTATATGAAACTATAAAGTTTATCATATTAGAATCCATTAAGATTTTCAGGTCAAATGATTAAGTTAATACTATTGCATGAGAATTACTTTTGACAATTTATCTACGTAGTGTTCTCATAACGGGTAAGTCCAATACAATATTTCTCAAATATATCTATATGTTTTGACTTAATATCCTATATACATGACCAATAAAACATAGTTATCAATCAAAATATATACTAGTTTTTATTCATTATTATCTCAATAATAATGACCAACTAGGAATAGTTTAATTATACCTAAGTGTTTTACTATCAAGTCACATACTTGATGATTTTAAGTAGAATTAACTATTCGTGAACTTTATCATTTAGTTATAAATTCAATATGATAGAAATATTAAAATGCAATCATGACGTTATTTTTAAAAATATCCATTACAAAATTAGCCTAGGACACTAACTAACTAAATAACTATACATACACACATACATATGTACGTACATATATATATATATATGTATATATATATATATCTATGTACGTACGTACGTACATACGTACGTATGCATGCATGCATGCATACATGTATGAATGTATGTATGTCAAGGAAATAACATTACTCAGTAGTATATATGTGTTGCCCTAGAATCTTCTTGCTCTTCAGCTCTAGGTCAATATCAATTGAATTTTTTTAGGTTTTTTTAAGTATTTTCTACAATCAATTTTTTTTTCCTTTTTGTTTAGTTTAATATCTCATATCTAATGCACACCCTATATATTTGATCTCAATGGAATTCTAATTTAAGGATACTAAAAAATGGAATGGGAAGCAGAAGTAGTGATTTATGACTCAATCTAAAATTATAATTAAAATCCATGTGAAAAAATTTAATTTGACTTGACATTGACTCGATCTTATTCACTGGTCAATCTAAATTAATTTGATCTTGCCTCGACCATAAATTAATGTAATTTAAATTTCTAAAATATTTAAAATTTTATTTAAAATAAAATAATACATTTTTTATTTTTAAAAAATTAAAATTATAAATAAGTTTATTTGACTCGAAATGATTCATATTTTTCTTTATATTGATTAAATAACTCAATTCAATCTATTGCAATTCATTATGATCTAATCCAAAAAAAAAAATGATCTAAATTGACTCAACCAAACTCATGTATTACCTTTAATAAAAATGATGCGAATATGATTAACTTGTCTTAAACTCGTTGTATGCAATGTTGAAACCAATGACATGGATTTATCACTAATCAAGCAAAAAAAACTCTAATTCTCAACTAAACCTCTAGAAAACTTGTTTCTAGCAACCTAAGTTATAAAGAATTAAAAGTTGTTTAAACCAAACCTAAGATTAACTAAGTCAATTTTAAGTGTTGGTTTAAACATTTTTTAATGTACCAAGCTTTCACTTGATAAATTTATTAAGTTCTTTTAAGAACCAAAGACGAGAATTTTCTCATAAGAAAATCATGATTATATTGATGATAAAAGTGCCTTCCTACACATTTTTGAAGGCCTATTCATAGTCATTACAATGTTTCACTAATTAGGAATAAAAAACTTAATCTTATTCTAGAAATTAGAAAAAAAACTAAATAGGAATAAAGTCCTATGCCTATTTGATCAAAAAGAAAAAAATATTTCTAAAATATTAGCAAATAATACTAATGGAGAAATAATTAAAATCCTGCACTAAAGAATAAATAGGACTCGACCAAGAAAGGAAGAGGAAAAGGATTCTTGAGATCTAGCATAGCTTGGAATATACTTGACCTGACTTTGTTGACCTTTTGACCATGCCTTGGTTGCCCCCTTCAGATGTTCTCCTATGATATATTTTCTTGCAACTAAAGATACTTGAAATATTCTTGAAAACTTCTTAAAATCTTTTAGAACCTTTCATGGAACCTTCTAGAATCTTCTAAAAATTTTTTTGTGCAAATTGCTCCATTTAAAGAGTTGGACTTGTAGATTTAATTTTGAGGACCCACACATGAAATTGAAGTATAAAATGACTATTTTACCCTTGTGAAGAAGATCCACTAAATGCTCTAATACTTGTTTTCTTGATTTCTTCATGCACAAATATTTTCAAAACTTCTTTAAACTTGTTGAGGTGTGCCCTTATCATTGGTCCCTTATATTGGATTGGTTCTTCTTGCTTGATGCTTCCCGGGTTTGCATAAAAAAATATACTCGTTACACCTACCATTAAAAAGAAAGAGAAGTACCACAGATTGAGCGAATAAATCAATTGGTAAGAGATTATTCTAACTTAACCAGAGGTCTCGAGTTCGAACTCTGGGTATGTAGGTATGTTAAAACTCGGTAAGGAGAGTTTTACCAACCTAGTGGTCTTATCTGACTTGAAGTCTCATACATAAAGAGTGTGGAGATATAAAATGATTTAACAAAAAAAAAACAATTATTTTCACCCTATCAAGACAAATTTTCATTGAGAACATAAATGTTATGTTTTGTTGTGATCCCTGCTTTATAAATTCCTATGTAACCACAAATACAAAATTTTATGAATATTCAATACTATCTAGCAACTTGCATTGAGAAAGACTATAGGTGAGTTAATATACTTTAGAGAAAGTCATGGAATATTAAAGGTCCAAAAGATCCACCATCCACCCGCCCATTTAACACCACACAAATGACAACTCTTATTATTTGACTAAATCATCCCTCATTTTTTAATCTTATATAAGTCATCACTCACGTTTGCGTGGTTATACTAAAAAGTCTTTTCAATGTTAAAAAACTTTTTTCTATTTAATTCATGAACAACAAAGAATTTTTTAGTGTAACAGGATAAACGTGAAGGATAATTTAGTATAATATTAAAAAGTGAAAAATAACTTAGTTAAATATGACAAACATCAACGGGTTCATAATTGTATTACTCAATTTTGATAAAATTTTCTTTGACTAGCGAAAAAATTATATTTTTAACATCAAAATGACTTTTTAATGTCATTGGATAAACAGAAGGGATGACTCAGTGTAATATTGAAAAGTGAAGGACGACTTAATTAAATATAACAAATGTTAGATATTCAAAGTAATTAACATAAACCCTCCTAAGTCTTAAATCCAAATTTTATCTTTTTTCTTTTTAAAAAATGTAAATAGTTAACGCTTTTGACCCTTTCTTATTTCTGCTGACGTGCTCCTACCGCTAGTGGTGGCTTCTCACCCACAAACAAGTAGTCCTTTTGCCCCACCATGCATAAACTTTGTACTCAACAAGATATGTGTCGGTGGGATTGTTAAGATGTATGGTAGTAACTATAGAAAGGGTATTTATGTTAGTAAAAATGGGGCCTATAGTCCAATAATATAAAAAGGTCGGTGCAAGTTGGTTGCAACGCAATCACTTATGGTTAGCCGCTTAGCCAATGTATCGTTAATAATTATGATCACTCGGTTATAGTACCATAATTTATCTGTGGCAATTTCGCTAGTTATTACTTTGTTGGTTCTTGATGGGTTATTTTCTGATCCCATACCACTCATCTGTATCAATGTTAAATAATGATAGGCATGATTAGATGGTGATTATTTGTCTTTTTATTCACATCCATATTCGAAACGAAGAACAAATTGATCATTTTAGTATCCCAAGCTTCATAGCAGAAGGTTTATAGTGACAGTGAAAAACTCGATTTGAATCAATCTCAACAACTGACTTAAATTTTATTATATCTTAAAATTTGATTCTGATTAAAACAATTAGAAATAATTTAAATTCAAAAAATTTAAAAATTTCAAGAGGAAATCTAATTTGACTTTTACTCGATTTATGTAACAATATGAATTAACTCAATTTTAATTTATCTAAATTTAATTTGATTTAAATTATTAAAATATTTACAATTCATTTAAAATTAAAATGATATATTCTTTATTTTAAAAAGTCAAAATTATATGTTACCTAACTCCAAACAAAAAAAAATAATCCAAAAATAATTTGAATTCTTTTCTATAATTTGGTATATATGAAATTAGAAGTGACCTAATATGAACTCAATTTTTTTTTAAAAAATGTGACTCTAAAATGACTAAGTAGGATGACGCAACTGCTTCAGTGAGTTGTACCATGGAATCGAAAGCTTTAGATGAGCCATTTTTGGTAAGCAGAACTAACGATGCGAGATGAATTGAAAACCGAGTTACGATGCCCAACTATACGCTAACCTAGAACCTACAAAGGGTGTGGGTTGATTACGACAACATTGTAAAAAGTCTTTTGAGTATATGAATTAGTTGTTGACGCTTTAGCCTATATAAAAACTTCATATACAACTTGAGAAAGCTGAAGAATTTATTTTACAATTTTGTTTGGGGGTTTAAAGAGTTGAGGTTATTGAATTAAGAAACTTCATCTCAAAATTTCAGGAAGAGAAACAGGCATTAGATGCCCTTATTGTATCGCAAAGGCCACGTACAGTGAGACATGACCTTGGCTATACTGGAGCTTTCACATCCACATTTTCTCCTCCCACTTTAATTAAGGCTTCCACTCCTCAAACTTTTAACATATAGGTGGTTAGAAAGAAGAGTGCTTCAGCTCAAGCAGCGATGATTCTTTATAAAATTTGATGTAACTGTAACGAGCTAGGTTGGAAAACAAAAGAAAGCGAGCCTCCTCTAATAGGGGACAGATTTTAGTATCCCTAAAATGGAAAGCATGAGTGGTGGAATCTCACACATCACAAGTAGCCAGAGGAATATCCAAGTTGAGTTAGATTGTAGAAAGGCAGCGAAAGAATTTTAAAACCTGCCTATGAGCACCTCGGAATTTCATGGCTACACTTAAATGAGTGGAAGATCCAAATTTGCCAAACTCCACCTATTTGCACTACTGAGAAGTTCAATAATAATAATTCTTATAGGGAGAACATGCTAACAATAAAATTTAAAATTTTCTGTGAAAAAATTTCAAATGGAAATTAGAGACAGTAATTTTTTATTCAATGTGAAAATTTTGATTCTAATCCTTTTTTTTTTTTTAAAAAAAAAAAGTCCTCTAAACTCTCTTGAACTTAGAAGGAAATCTAACAAGACTTAAATTTGAAATGACTCGAAAATTTTGAATCAAATCAAATTCACGGATCAATCTAGATTTATTTTATTTAAATTATAAAAATATTAAAATTTTATTTAAAAATTAAATAATATTTTTATTGAAAAATATAGTATTATAAATTATCCAATCTAATCTAAAACTGACGAAACTTTTTTTTCTGTACAATCACCTAATAAACAGATGATCTGCAACTGGAAGTTACCTACCCCATATCCACATATCCTACAAAGTTCCCATCTGTGGGCACAACACAAGAGACTTGCCTTTCTCTAAATGTATTTGGCCATTGAAAATATCATAAAATAGGAGAGTGCCCAGTGCCAAACAAAATTCCGCTTCAACTTTTAGTATATGAGAGAGGAGACTCTCAAGGATTTCACTTTGGAACATACTCAAACAGATTTATAAACAAATATTTACTTGTACGTAGGCATATAGCGTATGATACTAAGTCTATCTCTTCAATTTGATCAAATAATAATAAAGCCCAACGTAATTATGTTTTATGCTAATTGGTTTATAATGGTTTTTAATTTATACCCTCATTGCATAAGTTGGATGAATTAAAATATGAAGTTTATTACTTTTAGCTTCCAAAAATTGAAATTAAAGTAGCCCAATATCATTGTCTGCCATATATATATATATATATATATATATATATATATATATATATATATATGTTGGCATTAAAGACATAGTCTTATTCGAAAGGGAAATTGTCACAAAAAAAGTAGTGAGTCTAGAGAGCAAAATGATTATTTGATTAAAGTTTAATAACAATAAACTAATGTGATATTGACTTAGTGGCAAACTAAGTGAGTCTCATTTTCTCGGTAAAAGTCTAATAAAGTTCAAAACTTTAAAGTCACGTTCATTAAAAGAACTTTATAATAAGTAGTTCTACAATCTGAATAACAGTAATCTTATATTTAAAAGGGTGTGAGATATTTAATTTAAATGAAAAAAAATCAATAACAATAAGATGCCTACTAAATTATTAGTATCGTTAATTCTCTCCTCCACCTTGGAAGAAGTCTTTTTTTTTTATTATTTGTTATTTTTTCTCTTGTTTTAATTATATATATATATATATATATGGTTCAATTTGAAGAATGAAAGGATTTTGTGGAATTAACATTTGTTTTAGTTGTTGAATTTTTCTTTGATGGTTTCCGCATATTAAATTCTAATTAAAATGAAATGTGTGAATATTAGAGGTTGCACCTAAGTCGAGTTGGATGGATTCAAATAAAATCAATTTTAGATTAATATCTTTTCTATAGTACATTTGAATTAGATCATTTCAATTATGAGTGATTGAAATTGGATCATCATGTCAATATTCAATTAAAATTTTAGATCATTTTTAGTTTGACTTTAAATTCTGAGTCAAGTTGCAACATCTATAATTTTAATTTTTATTAATGAAGATTATATATATTACATATTCTTAAACATTTAAATCAAATAAAATTTGAATAACTTCAAATTAAATTTATTTAAATTAATTTATTGATCATATCGGATTGAGTTTGATCTAAAATTTTTAAATCAGTTGAATTTTTATTCAAATTAAGTTATTGTTATGCAAATTTTCAACGAATTAGAAACTTATCACATATAGTGGAAGTGCTATCCTTTTATAATATTAAAATATAATAATATATATAATATATAGTGTTGACCTATTTAAGAACTAGTCATACACTTTCCATCAAAGAAAAAAGGAGAAAAAAAAAAAATTGATCTAATCATTAGTGCGAAGAAGTCTCACTTTATCAAATAATGGGCAGTTATACCACACCCACAAACTGAAATTAATGGACTTATTAAAACCAAAGAAATAATTAAGCAAATGATAAAAAAATCAACACGGTTTTGAAATGTATGATGGTGGATTATCTGTTGGCCTGCCATTGCCAAAAGATGGTGGATGTACAAGTGCAAATGCAATTTTATTATTATTATTATTATTATTTAGCAGTTAGGAGGTGTGCTCTAGCAATATCATACTAATCACCTCTATCTCATATGGGATAGTCTAGAAACTCTACAAAGCTCGGGTCAAATGGTACTCGTTGTGGACGTCCACCAAGCTCAAACTCATAATATATTATGAGTACCTCAACTAAGCTTTTAACCACTCGAGCTAAGCCTGATTGGCGCAAATGCAACTCTTTAACAAGCTTAATTTGGCTGGATGAAATTCCATATATATAATAAAGTGAAGATATATATATGAGTTGAAGTTAGATTCAAATTTTATCAATATATTTTTTTTTAATTATATTGAATTATTAGATATAAAAAGCTGTGATATTAAATAGTAGTATCGCGTCAAGGACTTTTACAAAATAGCTACATAATATATTTTTTAATCATTTTACATTTATTTTCTATATCTGTTTGAGTTAATTTCTATATTTTCTTTATTAACTTTTTGTAACTGTAATTTTTAATTGAAAACATCTAAAATAGTTATATAATTATTTTTTATGTCAATATTAAAAATATATACAATTTAAGAGTTATATTATGTACCATCGAGACTTTGGTCTGATGACAAGACCTATTAGCTTTGAGGGGATTGAGTTCTTCTCAAGCAGTTCAAACTTTTTCCAATATTAATTTCATTGCATATCTAATTATCACCGCTAACAGCTAACAATTAACTAATCATCGTGCTTGATAAAAATTAAAAAGAGTTATATTACGTAGACAGATAGAGGTCGAATAGATGAGCCGAAGAGCAATATGGATTCCACATCTCATCACGTTTTCACGAGGCATTTTGATGTGACGCGGCGGAAACAGCCTTTTCACTCCCAAATAAAAGAGCACTTGCACATCCACAATGTCCCAATTGTAGTATTGTGAGGATTTCATCCTTTCATATAATCTCATATTTATCACATAGATGCACTCATTTTCAGGGAAATTGTTTTATAAAAAAATATTTTTAAAATTTTGAATTTTAAATGTTTACTCCGTGTATTATTTTTCTTAAAAATGCACCAACATCATACTTAATTAATTTACTAACTCTAAAAAAATATTTTATAAAATGTAATTCATATATTAACATAAATAGTTTTATCTTATTAAATACATATATTTAAAAAATAGCTATAAAAATAATTTGGAAAAAATCTCTCTAACTTTTTGAAAACATTGCAATTATTGGACCCTTTTTTAATAAATTGTTCCTTTTATATTGAAAAATTAAGAGGTTAGAAAGTTGTTTTAGATTTTCCAATTCTTCGCAACAAACTTGAGGAAAATTATATATTTATTAACAAATTGAACTTTTTAATCAACTTTTTCAAAATGCATAAAACCTAAAAAGAATTTATAATTAGAATATAACAAATTAAGTAATTAAAAGAATTTGAATTGCCAAAAAAGTATATTTGATGGAAAGTATTTTCCTTATCTAATAATGGTTATATGGTTGTATGTGGAGTATTGACACTAAAAAAAAATTTAGCAACAAAAACACCTATTGCTAAGGTAACCTAGCAATGAATTTATTTCGTAAGTAAAAATGCTCATCACATTAGGCAAGCCCATGTGCTCAATAGGACTAAGCATCAAATAATCCAACGCTAATCCACCAATACGTGTATCATGGAGCCAAATTCATATTGCAATATGAACCAGAGTTAACACGCATCGTTTTATTTAAGTGTCACACGTTATTATTTTTTAAAAAAAAAAAACTGCATATATATATTAATATTGAACTGTATATATATTAGTTTTAACTATATGTACATTGAAATTCATAATATAGATTAATGATAAGTACATAGTTTTCAATTGATACTCTATCAACAGTATAAAAAATTCTAAAAAATTTTATTGATATATATTGTTTTTGCTTGTAAATTGGACTATTAGTTTTGAAATATATTATTTTAAACTGCATGTACATTAGTTTTGAACTTCATATACATTGATATTGAATTGTATATACATTGGTCTTTAACTACATGTACATTGAAATTCATAAAATAGATTAATAAAAAGTACATTAATTTAGAATTGGTACTCTAACAACAATATAACAAATTCTAAAAAATTTTGTTAATATACATAGTTTCTACATGCACATTGATATATTAATTTTAAAGTTCATGTACATTAGTTTTGAATTCATATATATTAGCATTGAACTGCATATACATTAGTCTTAACTACATGTACATTAACGTTGAACTACATGTACATTGAAATTCATAAAATAAATTAATAAAAAGTAAATTAGTTTTGAATTGGTACTCTAACAATAATGTAATAAATTCTAAAAAATTTTGTTGATATACATTATTTGTACATGTACATTGATCAATTAGTTTTGAACTCCTAATTCTTTTCATTTAT
>CATIWR010368940.1:0-24411 GCA_949677035.1 Omphalea diandra
AGGCAGGACAATTTATTTCATATTAAAAATAAAAAATTTAGCTGCGATTTCTTATTTCTGATTTAAATTTTTAAATAATAAATATTAAAAATATTTTTAAAATATTATTTTTAGTTAATTTTTTTGTATGTTTATTAAAAATTACTCTAAAATTAAAAATCTATAAATCATAAATCTTTAGTTTTAAAATATTATTTTATATTTTTCTAAAAAGCAGAAAATAAAATGCGATACTGATGAGTGATTGGATATGGGATAAAGGTGGTTGGATCATTTTGTACATGTTATTTTAAAGTTTGAGATTGTTGGAGTATTATTTTTGTTGTCTCATTCAAAAATATAAACAAGTTTTAAATTATTTATTAATATTAATATAAAAATGATTTTAATATATATCAAATCGAATCAAATCATTTATAAAAAATATTTTGATTCTTAAGATTATTTTAAATTTCACATTAATTTAAATCAAATTTAATTTAAATATTTTTTAGTCAATTCTTAATAGATATTTTTTTTAACAATAGATCTAACCATATTAAGATAAAATTTGACTTTCATTTCCAAGTCATTTGAGCTTATATCATCTTAATTTGATGCACATTGAAATAACGAGTCACTCTGAATGTAATCAAAGTTTAACCCCGGATGCGTAAGTCTCTAAAAATCACAAATATCTTATTGTTGATAACATAAGAACTAAGGTAACTCATTTTAAAATAGCGATAAAAATAGAGTTAAGATTGTCTCATATTTTGATTAATATAACTTATCATGTTAGACTAATTTTCACCCTTTATTTTAAAATGGATGATTAAGATTTAATCTTATCATATAACTAATTATTTATTGAAAATTTATTTCTAATCTTTCTAATGAAATCTCAATCACCGATTTGAAATACAGGGTGAAGATTGTTTTAACATAATAGGTCATGTTAATCAAACATGAAAAATTCTCAATCCATGAAAATATATATTATTCAACCTTATGGTGGTTAAATAATATACTTTTTTCAAAAAAAAAAAAGAGAGTTGAATTTGATTTAAGTTTTTGGATCACATCTCCGTCCATCAAACTGTGATTAGCAGATTTTCTATTCTTTCTTTCTCTCTCTCAAGGAGAAATGAATAGAAAATTTGACTTGCAAATAATGTGTTTCCCAGTTATTCTGATGAAGATTATCTGCAGCTCCCTGTCCCAAACTTGATAGCAAAAACCTGTAAAAAAGTTTTTTAAAAAAAAAGGAGAGAGAAGCAAAACAATACAATGGCAAAAACATGGGTTTTGACCTCCGCTTGAAGGCTCGAAGGGATACGTTAAAATTAAAAATCCCACATTGAAAATATATATAAAATATAGACGGCATATGATGGTTTTGACTTAATTGGTTAGTTCAAACATTTTAGTAATGGTTGACCCAAACTCATTAAACTCATTCTTTCTCGGGTTTACCATTTAAGTAATTTCTGTTTATCACCAAAGAAAGATATAAAATGTAAAAAATAGTATATTCTTTATGAAATCCAAAGATAGCCTCATCCCGGTTAACTGTCAATCAATGCTAATCAGATTTTCTCCTTCTACATGAGCCAAAAAAAAAAAAAAAATTAGAGTAAGAGAACTGAATCAAAATATTCAAGCTCACTGTTCATATATTTTTTAGTACAAGATCAACTGATCCAAACAAGTTAATCTGCAACGGAACTATATAGTAATATCATCTCACTTGATTCCAAGCAAATGAGAACAAGAAAAAAGAAAAGGAGGCGTTTACTGTCAAGCCTGAACAAAGGCCTATACAAGCAATGCCCTTTCAACAAAGAAAACATTTAGCCCAGTTCCACTCCATGCCATAACAGAATATAGCCAATTATAAAATCCGGAAACTGCAGCTGCAATCATCCAAAAAACACAAAGTAAACATAAGAATTAAGAGTAGCAACTAGAAGAAATGCAAACAATCGAAGGTCAACGAGTCTTGGTAAACGTTCAAACAGTGAAGCTAGCAATAATAGCTCTACCACATCACACAGGAACATGGTCAAGTTTTGTTTGGTCTAATTTTTTCTTTTCTAAATCAAGCCAAATCAAAATATAATGCTCAAATTGCTTCAATCTGTATATTATATAAGACCACCACCCAAGAATTTCCTAAAATACCCTCCAAACAAAGTGCCTACGATACCATTTACTATTATTTGCAGTTGGTTTCCTTTCTATATAATGAGAATAAATCACACAAACCATACTAAACTAAACTAAATATTAAATGCAGTTTGGTTGATGGTTCAGACAAAGTCATAGGCACCCTTAACAGGCTAATACCCTTCTGCACAGGTCCATGTGACTCCAATAAGATGAAGACAGCAAAAAGAAAATGACTCTCACATTGCAATCAGACTATAAGGTTAAGCTTGAACATCATAAAAATCTTAATGTGAATCATAAATACATTGATTCAGAAAACATGGCAACCAAATTGTCATAGGTATTCTACTCTGTTTCAGCATATGGTATTTTGCATATATCCTAAAAAGTGTTTTAGGTCCAAAATTCATGCTTTGTCTCACAAAACAATACAAAGAAACCCATTCCCAACATACCATATTCCTAGAAACAGATATTTTACATTTCTGTTTTTATCCACAAAGAGTAATTCAAACTCCAGGTAACCAAGGACCTCTCAGGTTGCCATGTGCTCTTTACCACCTCTAAAGAAATCCTCTCAAGATATCCTCATCAAGGTCAACCTAACAAGTTTGAAAAAGAAGTGTATACCAACAATGCTATTCTTTCCTAATCACCATAGTTTCCTCTCAATTGTCTGCTAATGTCACTACTTTCTCTCTATTCTCTGCTCCTTTGAATCCATATTTCTAAGAATGTTGTGTTCTCTGCTAGTGTTATTAAATTGGATCCATATTCTCTGTTATTTCTAAGAATGTTATTAACTTGGATCCATAAGAGTAGTGCTATTTCTAAGAATGTTGGATCCATATTCTCTGCTACTGTTATTAACTTGTTTAGAAATCAATTTCATAAAATAACTCAAAAATACTAGTTTGCAATGATAGTACTTACAAGCACAAAATGTAAGTGACATATAAAAAAGCCAACTGAAACAGTATTGTACTAAAAACACTGTAAATCATTCCAGAGGCCAATCAAAAATTTATTCCATTTGACTTGCTTGAAGTTATAGCACATGCTAATAATTGTTCAATGAGAGACCAGTCTAGGCAGGACGCATTGCCAACATGGTTTAATGGTTCAACTAGATGAAACAGTAAGAGAAAGAGAACATGACCAACATACCCCAGTAGGCCCCTTCCTTGCCATGCTCTAGGAGTCACTGTTAAGTTGATTGGAGCACCTTGCCTCAAAACTACAACAGGTATCGGATAATCTTGTCTTGCATGAGCCTCAGTGGCAAGTCTTTGCAGAAGATTATCTCCAACTTGATATTCCACGCTACCAAATTTAACAATCTGATCTCCAAGCTGTAAACCATCCTCTGCAGTTGGGGATGCATCAGCTATTTCATCAACAACTGCAAACGGTAGGCTGGCAATCACATCCACATCCATGGAACTGGTAGACTCTTGCAGAACAACATTCTCTGAGGATGCAGATGCAACAGCATTGTCGATTGATGAGTTCTGATTAGTTGATACTTCATCATTACCTTGCAAAGTTGCAAACAAGCAAAAGTGTTCAGTCCATTGATTGCATAAAAAGTCATCCCTTTATCAGACATTACATAAACACTTTAAACCACAATTCCATAGAGCCAAGATGAAAATACCATTCAAAGACATCCAATGGAACTCAACAATTATAAAACACTGAGCTTGAGCCAAGGAAACATTTATTACAGGGCGTATGACAATAACCAAAAAGACTAAATGATTATTACCAGAAACACATTAAAAAAAAAAAATCATGAAAGCAAATATTGGTTATTGTTAAATTCAACTTTATAGGTAAATTTTTTTCTCATTCAAAAAGAAAAATGGATTACATCTATTCTACAATGCTTCAAAATTACGTTAAAAGGGTAATAAAATTAGTTGGCACCAATATACTCAGTGCAGAAGTATGCCATTTTACTGTTGGAAAAAGGTCCATTAAAAAGTGGAAATACACTACTGACAATGGGTACAGGATGCCAGTTTCAAGTCAGTTCCATCAGATTCCATCAGCAGGTTAACATTATTCAACATTCAATAAATCTCATTCCAGTTTCAGAATCTACCTGAATCTTTTTCTTTCGTGGATGGTCTAGAAGCAAGCCTTGCTGAATGCAGAACTTGTATATTTTCATTTATTTTCTCTGTTATCTCCTTGTGATCACTTCGCAGCACTGCAATATAAAAGATGAACACATTTTCTTGTTACAGAAATCAGTTCTGCTGTTTCATCAATCCCATGCAACCAGTAGTAGTGGCAGTATCATAATCAAGATCATGTCAATCTTACCTCTTCATCACAGCATATCATGACTTAGTAACTAATGAAACTAAAAAGCATCTTTCAAGATCTAGCATACTGGAAGGAAGCACCAACTGAAACAGTGCAGACAAGTTACCATTTCAATGAATAATTTTCCTTCTCCAAATTCCCATTCATTTCAATTTGTTAATCACTAATTTTAACAAATTCATTATACTGAATGATAAAGCAAATACATAAAAAGCAGTTCTACAAAAGATACAAACAGCACAACATATAATTCACATAAAACTATGGCTGGCCGAATAGACTCCATAAAATCCTGCTTATATATGAAATTACCATCAAAGACTGATGATCATTCTAGCAGATACAGATTCTGCTGACTGAATCAATTGAGATGTATGGGGCTCTGCATTGGTAATTGGTCAGTACCCTCATAGTTCAGTTCATCACAGAATTGGGTGTCTGATATAGGTGCAAATATACAGATATTTGAGGAGTCTTTTCATTTGCTGCATCATCTTCAAATAAATATTCAAGATCCATTGGTGTTCTGAATCTTCAAAAATGTCTTGGATAGTGATCATATATGACTTCTTGTTTTGACATCTATCCCCAAGTTATATGTCTCTTCACATCACAGACACAACCCTTTAGCCCTCGTCTCATTGATTTCCTTAAATATGAGTGATGTCTATAGCCTAATTGATTAGCTATATTTTTTTTTAATGAATGTTGAGGCTTTGGAAGGTATAGAAGGTTTTGTTTTTCTGGGAAGGGTTTATTGGTGGTACGTTTGGGGTAGGTACTACTGAGGGTTTAAGACTCAAGGTAACATGAAATTACTTGGATTCTTCTCAGTTGATAATTGAAGGGAACATAGATAAGTTTCTTGCAACTTTGCCAAGGAAAAAGCCCAAATCAATCCTTTGGATCGAACATACTAATCCGCAGTTCAATTTCGTGTTTTAATCCACTTAACTTATAGCAGTGTCCAGGTAAGGAAACTCTGCTAACCAATACAAAAATTTTTTTGAGGTAATCTTGGACAGTATCATCCTGCTTGGGATTCATCAAATCTGCCACAGGATCATCATACCCAATCTCACCAAATCTTATGAAGGTTGAGGGTTTTGCAGGCATAGGTAACAATCCAGGTTGCAGGACTTCATATTTATGGAAAGGGTTTCTTGATGGTAAATTTGGGTTAGGTTTTAATGCCAGATGGTAGCATGAATCTTGTTGGATTCTCAGTTGAGCCTTGAAAGGCAGACAGGTAAGCTTCTTGCAACTTTGCCGATGAATAGGCATGAATCAGAAACTTTGGATTGAACATCCTAACCCCTAGTTCAATGTCTGATTTAATCCATTGATAAAGCAACTTATGGCATAATGTTCAGGTAACAGAACTCTACAAATTAAAACATCAAACAAATCAATGTAATCTTTGACAGCACCCTTCTGCTTGAGTTTCATCAAGTCTCCCTCCCATGGGATCTTCCTATCCAATCTCCCCAAATTTCCTACAAAGAGCATCCACATACTCTTCCTATCTAGGTACATCCCCAGTCAACCTGCTCCTCATGTACATCATATGCTGCCAGAGAGCCTTGCCTTCCAAGTGCATCGACACAACTTTCACCTTAATCTCTGCAGGTGTTTTGACCAACTCAAAGAACACATTACATTTATATAACCACCCATTGAGATCTCCTCCACAAAACTTAAGGAATTGAATTGTAAAGAATACCTAGTACCCATCTGGTTATGGTTTGTTACTGTAGATTGAAAATTTCTACACCCTTTGTGTGTTACTACAACCCGAAAGGCTTACAGTTATAAGATTCCTAACCGCTTGCCCACATTGACTACTAATCCATCAACTTTCCCGCCTTTGTACTTAACTAGACCATTAACCATTATTAGTATTATAATAATTTTTTTCATAAAACATATGAGGATATATATCAACAACAATGAATGGCCTTATTTCAAAAAAATGTAAAAAAAAAAAAAAAAGAGATCGTACCAGCAAGACGGTGTCGTTCTGCTCTCACAACAGGAATGTCGATATCTGCACGAGGAAATCCCTAAATTTTTGTTTTGAACAAAAAAAAAAGGCTTGATAAGATAATAGAATCGATCAATTGAAGAAGATAAAAAGAAATGGAAGGTAGGGCGACCTCGGAATCGACGAGATTGCCGGAGAGACCAGGACCACCGGGCTGGCAGAGGCGGTCGATGATAGCGTTCATCTCCATCTCCATAGCGCTTCTCTTCTCCATCAGCTTCCTTGTGTCTGCTTTCAGATTCGCTGCAACCATTTTTGGTTTTGTCTTGATAGATAGGGTTTATCAGTTTTGAGCTCGGGATAAGTGCGTCGTTCAGGAATATAGTTGTGGCCAGTTCGCGTGATTTTATGTCATTTGGACGAAAGAACCCGATGCTTCCTCTTCCATGGAGTATGTTTGAAGGTTTACAATAAAATAAAAGCGAAGAAATTGATTTAAAAAATAATTTTATATTTAAATATAATAGATTAAAGTAGAATAAAATGGTTTTAAAAAATTTTGATAAATTTTTTAAACTCACTCAAATTAATATATTAGAATACTCCAAATTAAAGTGTTTCTATAAATTTGAAAATGAAAATATAATTTTTAAAATGAAAAGATAGTTTGCTGTCGTTTTGAAGTTTTTGGCCAAAGTATATTCTTTTTTTTATTTTTATTTTAATTTAGTGATAATAATATTCAAAATAATATTAATATAATAATCAAAATTCTTATAATTAAAATCTATGTTCAAAATATTTAATTTTCATAAAATTAAATTTTTTATCCATAATTAAATTAATTTTCATAAAATATATAAATTAACATGTGTCTATTAATTCTCTTAAATATAAATATAATATTTTCACTTAAATAAATTAATATTAAATTTATTTAAATTAAATAACAAATCATTCATAATTAATTATTTTCATGGCATAAAATATTTCTTATAAATGATTTGATTTCTCAAAATTAATAAAATTATTCTCATATAAGAATTTAATTTCTCATAATTAAATACATTAGATTGAATCAAGTCACATAATATTCTTAATTAAATTAATTTAATCATTAACTTAAGAGTATTTTTGTCAATTTTAAGTTAACATTCTATTTTATCTCATTGCAAACGAATAAAATTAATTTCAAATCATTCATTTTCATTCCTACCATCTCAAACACAAATATAATTTATCACTTTCTTTGCAAACCAAACTCATTTCATTTCATTTCATTTCATTTCATTAATAACCAAACTCATTCATTTTATTCCATTAATAACTTTATCAACCTTTTTTAAATCATTAATTCAATCAAACCTTTCCTTACGCTTGTTAATTTGCTTTATTTGTTTTTTTGAGAAACCTCGTTATTTATTTTAGCCCTAATAATGCGATTCAAAAGTCGATAGTATCATATTTTTGCAATTGATTTCAATTATACAATATTTAAATTCAAAGTTAAAATCAAAATAGGATAATATGCATATTTAAATTAAATTAATTCTTAAAATTTGAATTAATTTAATTAATTTTAAAAATATATTTTAATTTTACTTAAGATAAAATTACTTAAAATATTATCTTACCAAATATATATATATCAATATTTTACTTAAATTATTATGGCCACTTATAGGTGCAATGTATCATATTTAAAATCTTAACTTATACTTCTAACTAAAATATAAATAAATAAAAAAATTAAAATTATACTTATAAATTCCAACTCACAAAATTACTCTTATGAAAAAATCTAGAGTATTATACTCTTATTCCTTTATTATAATTTTACTCTCAAATTTATTAATACATTAAATTATAAAAATAATACTATAGTCTAAACTACTAAAATTAACTTATGAAAAATTAGAGATGTTATAATTAAAATAATTACAAATTTAAAATACTTAAAAATTTCATATATATTAATTAAGGTATATCTGTTAATATTATCTAACTAATAGAATTATTTTTTAATTAATTTACATAAAAAATTGAATATTTTAAACACAAGAAGAAGTTTTATAAATAGAAATTTAACAAGCATGAGGGCTTAAATAATATGAATACCCAGTTAATTTTAAAACTTAAAAAGTTAAGATATTTGATAATGTGTAGATAATCTTTTTTTAATACAAATAATTTTATTGTTATAAATTAAGTACAATATCAAATACAAAGCAAAATTCCAATTATTAGAAACTTAAGCACAAAACTTTATAATTACTACTACTACAACTTAAAGATACATGATATGATTTAGAAAAATTACGTAAAGCCAAACCTACTAAAATAAAATGGAAATCACACAACATTTTTTCATTTAATTCTACACCCATAAATATTGTAAATGGGTAAAAAAACTTAATCTCAAATAGATCTAACCAAAAATATCTTATCATCTGAAAATTAGTGGCTAAAATATTGTTCATCTTGATCACATAAGTTGCTAAAAAGTTTTAATATTCATGCGATAAGTTAAGTTAAAGATCTTTCCTAATTTCTAAATTAAAATCATTTTTCAAGTGCTGAATCTCCAAAAACAATAAAAACAAATCATAAATTTTTTTTTTCCATAAAGAAAGAGAAAGATTTTCAGATCTAAGTTAAAGACATAAGATCTTACCTTATATCTATTTAAATTACCATTATTTGAGCTAAAATCTAACAATAGTATACTAGAAATTTATTCCTTAGATTTAAAGAAAGAAACTCTAAAATTTAATAAAAAACTTTATTTAAAGAAAGAAACTCTAAAATTTAATAAAAAACTTTACATTGATACAGTAAAAACTAAAAAAAGCTGAAATAATTGTGAAAGAAAAAGCCTAAGTTCTGGCCAAAATGGCTAGAAAATTAAACACACTTTAAACACTAATTTTTTTTTGTCGATTATAACAATCAAAGAATTAATATCTTACATCATAGTTTTTAAAACGAATAGTAATTAATAAAAACTTAGAATTATTATATACTCCCTCCATTCCATTATATAAGGCATTTTATCTAATTCATCAATATTAAAAGTAGTTATTTGAATTAGTTATAAATCACCAAGATTAAATTACCCTTTATAAATATAAAGACAAAAGTCATTATTATTTTTTATTAGTCCAATAATTTCACTTTCACTATTTCTTTGTGTATTTTGTCATTTTATTCCATATTAAATATGTTAAAATTTATTTTCACTAAAATTTCGATCTCAAAATATTTTTCATATTTCCACCAAATATTTAGATCTATTATCACTATGTTAATACAAAATAATTTAAAATGTAAGTTTTCTATATTAAATAATGGTTTGAAATATATGAAGTCTTGATTTTTCTCTATTTTTTTTATATATGTTAAAAAAAACATTTTTGCTTGTTGAATTAAATTTATAATGCATTTTTATACAACAAATTGCCATTAACATATCTCGAAAAAGCAAAATACTAGTCAAACAAGATTTTAAATTTCAATAAATAATTAATAGCTAGAAGGATAAAATGAAAAAAATAATTAATGATATATTGTTATCTAAAAGTGACTTATAAATGAAATAAAAAATTTTCATTAAAATACTGAAGAGAATAATATTGACATAAATAGACATACGCAAATATAAAATAAGAATCACACTCGCGGAGAAGAAAAATGAAAAATAAAAAATGAAAAAAAACAATAATGAACTAATAATGCAATGCAAGCAATGTATCTTCTTCTTTTTTTTTTTAATAAAGAAAATGATTAGTAGATATTGTAAAAATTTTCTAAAAGGAAAAGAATAAAAAAAGAGAAAAATATCCAAAGAACGAATGTTGCAACGGACAAGACGGTTCCACGCCACCGTGGCGGGACTCTCTTTAGATGTAAGGATATGATGTCAATGCACACACAAATCATCAACATACCATCAAACAATTTCTTATCTTTTTTCGATGGTTCATTATAAATAAATAGAGTCTCCCGCACCTGAGAATGGCCGTCAGAGTTGTATCCTTGGCCGCTTCCGTTTCTTCCTTTTTTGTTCCATCTTACTCTTCTTCTTTTTCTACTCGTCTGTTTCACTCCCCACCGGTTATTAGATTCTCGTTTGCAGTTTCTCCCTTGTGTTATCGCGTAGGAGGACGAAGAGGAGGAAAGCTTATGGCTCATTCTTTAGCTGGTGCTAGTCTCGGCCTTACTCAGCCTGCTGATGCCGATGTCCCAAAGGTTGATTCTTTTTTCTCTGAAAAAGTAAACCCATGTTTTTTTTTTTGTTGTTCTTGTGGTTTGTGCGTTGGCTTGTGTTGATTGTTCCATTTTTGGTAGTGGGTTCAAACAGTCTTTAAGTCAGCTGTGGATTTTATGCTGTGTTTATGTTTGCCACCTAGATTCATGAGTTCATTGGCTTGTGTGATCAGCGTTCTGAAAATTAGTGTATTGTTTATTTTGTTTTTATATATGGAATTTTACCTTTGATCTAATTTGGTCGTCTGTTGTTAGGCTAAATTGTTAAAAAAAAAAGATTTATTTTGCTGGTGAATATCACTCATTTGCTTTCCTTTAGATTAATTATTTACATTAAAAACATGATGAATATAAGTGTGTCATCTGTAGTATTTTCATATTATTTTGTGCCCTGATAGATTTAGTGCAAATAAAACTTGTAAATATTTGAGTTTAGCCTGCATGACTCTGTTTATTTATTTTTTTTTACGAATACTAAAAAATTGTATTTTGTTGTCATAATGCCCCCAAAAAGATCTCTTTTGCTGCGAAAGATATTGATGTGGTAGAATGGAAAGGAGATGTACTTGCAGTGGGCGTCACTGAGAAAGATATGGCCAAGGATGAGAGCTCAAAGTTTGAGAACTCACTTCTCAAGAAGCTAGATACCCACTTGCGTGGGCTTTTAAGTGAAGCCTCTTCTGAGGAAGATTTCACTGGAAAGTCTGGTCAATCCATTGTTCTTAGACTTCCAGGTCTTGGTACTAAAAGGGTTGGCTTGATTGGGCTTGGACAGTCTGCTTCAACTACATTGGCTTTTCGAAATTTTGGTGAGGCCATTGCTGCTGCTGTAAAGTCTGTTCAAGCCAGCAATGTTGCTGCAGTGCTTGCCTCGGCGGAAAGTATCTCCAATGAATCAAAGCTTAATACTGTTTCAGCAATAGCATCTGGTACTTATTTTATGATTGATGGCATACTACGAAATGAATGCTTTTGTGAGTAGTTAAAGTTAATTTATCTGGAATGTTTCCAATTTTGAAGGTACTGTGCTGGGGATATATGAAGATAACAGGTATAAAACAGATTCAAAGAAACCAGCGCTTAAATCTGTGGATATTCTTGGTCTTGGATCTGGTCCTGAGCTAGAGAAGAAGCTCAAATATGCTGAAGATGTTTCTTCTGCTATAATTTTTGGAAAACAGCTTGTGAATTCACCAGCCAACGTACTCACCCCTGGTTCGTATTAGCTCAAGCACTATTTCTTTTTACTGCACGTGTATTCAGTGCACTTTCTGAATTACGAAGTGATTAAACCTTACACAGTAGAAAACAAACATAAAATCTATATGTACATTTATTATTTGTATACCCATTGGTTGGCAAGTGCCTGTTTCATATGAGGTGTGAAGTGATAGTTTTATGTTTGATTGTACGTTTAATTGTGCAATACTTCTATGTTTCAGCTGTACTGGCGGAAGAAGCTTCAAAGATTGCTTCAATGTATAGCGATGTTCTCTCTGCTACCATCTTGAATGCAGAGCAATGCAAAGAGTTGAAAATGGGTTCCTATTTGGGTGTTGCTGCAGCCTCTGCTAATCCACCTCATTTCATCCACTTGTGTTATAAGCCTCCAACTGGGCCTGTTAAAGCCAAGTTGGGCTTAGTTGGAAAAGGATTGACCTTTGACAGGTAGTAATACATTTTCCAAAATCCAACATGTGAAATTTTCTAAAGTAAACTGGGGATTAGTTGCCCCGTGCCTGTAACTCTCAGAGTTCAATATCTGATCCTGTTGTTTAACACTAGCATCATTTAAGCAAACTGGAAATAGTAGTTTCATTTGATGCTTTCAGTTGTTTCAGTTTTGTACGTCTGGAGGTCCTTGATTATTTTACCTATTATGTTTTCAGTGGTGGCTACAACATCAAAACAGGACCGGGATGTTCAATTGAGCTCATGAAATTTGATATGGGAGGTTCTGCAGCAGTTCTAGGAGCAGCAAAAGCCATTGGTCAGATTAAACCTTCGGGAGTAGAGGTAAGTTATATGTTCTCTTTATTCATTTTTGTTAATCATTGTTATGGACCATTTTCTTGAAGATCTATTGGCGAGTTTTTCCTTTGTTTTCTTTCTCCCATTCTTGGAACAATTAGATCTAGTTTCAGGGTGGAATGAGAGTTGAATAACAGCAGGGCTAATTTAAAAATGGGAATGAAAATAAAATTAAATGAAGAGCGGCTGGAGACAAAATATTTAATGTGTTTATTTCAGGGATATTATTGTTTTTAACTTTAGAAAATCAGCTATAGAACTGGCCATACTCCTCAAGTAGGTGTAGGTCTGTCTCTCTTTCTTCTTCTTTTTTTTCTTTTTAATATTTTTGGTAGCTGGGAACTATTACTAAAAGTTTGTGGAAATTTTGTATTATCAGGTTCATTTCATTGTTGCAGCTTGTGAGAATATGATTAGTGGAACAGGTATGAGGCCAGGAGACATAGTCACAGCCTCAAATGGAAAGACAATTGAGGTATATCTTATTATGTTCTCTTTCTGTGTTCTTCCTCTTAGGAATTGTTAATGTGTTTCGTTGAATTATTTATATCTTGCAGTTGTCGCAATATTTCCTTTCAAGTTCTGTTTTTCTGTATTATATTTTACTTACAGTTGAGTGGAGCTAGCAATTTTTTTTTTCAAAAGTTTAGGTTGCATCGGGTAAGTCCATATCCTGTTTTGCAACAATTGTTTTACTTTTTAAAGCTTAATTAGCTGTCATGATGTTCTTCTTATAAGCCTTGTAGAGTGCTGCCATTTGTTTTTACTTGTTGATCATGAATCATGATCGGCCCTTAGCCCCTCATCTGGATAACCCCTTTTATCTGCATCATCAGAAAGGTTTATAGACCTTTTGTTTATTAACTTGATAGATTTGGCTTAGCTGTTAATTGCAGTGATTCTGGTTTTGGGATCCTCTTCAATTTGATTATTTTAGGTTAGGTTATTCTTGTTGTTGTCTGTAGTTTCTGTGTTTCAAACATTTTTACGTGGTATTATCAATGTTTCCCAAGGAAGCTAAGCTCCATCCCTTTATTATTTTCATATGTAATATTTTGTTCATCTAGTATTAGCCAAATTAAACTTTATTGAAGTGTGAAATGATATAGAACTTCTTGCTTATTCCTATCTGTATATGGCTAGGTAAATACTTGAGATTCTTAATCAGTGAGAATATGATAATAATGACACTATTAACATGTTGATGGACTATTATGTTGATGGATATTCCTATTGCAGGTCAATAACACTGATGCTGAAGGCAGGCTTACTCTTGCAGATGCTTTAGTTTATACTTGTAACCAGGGTGTAGAGAAGGTACCATCAAAATGTAGTATTTCCATTCTAGTGGAAATGATTACTGAAGTCTATTTGCTGTTTCTAGTTATTGCTGGTATTCGAATTAACTTATGAAAGTTTATGTTTGTAACTTGGGTTAGAAGCGTATGTTTAGTAGATAGAAGGTGTTGAAATATACATATATATGTGTGTGTGTGTGTGTGTGTGTGCGCGCTTGGCATGTTAAACTTTATGCTTGATATTTGACCGGTAATCGAAAATTGTTGTTGTATTTGTCAAATTATAATCCATTAAAGTTAAACATTATAAGGATGTAACTTGCTGTTATCTAGTTGTAAATTTATTGCCTATTTTTATTTTGGAAGAAATTTGCAACATACATAGTTGCTCAGTTTGAATTAAATCTGTGCTAACACCATTATTTTGCAGATAGTTGATCTGGCAACACTAACTGGTGCCTGCGTAGTTGCTCTTGGGTCCTCAATTGCAGGTACATGGATATTGTCATGATCTTACTGTGAGGTTGGATTCCAATGGGTATCAATCTTTGCGAATTTCTTTCCTGTTATCCTTCTATTGGGGTTTGCACATGGTGGCAGCAGTAAAAAAGTGGGGAAAGGGTGTGGGAGAGCACAGAAGATAGATCCATGGCTATTATTGGATTAATATGTAGAGGTCCATAGCTAAGGGCAAAACAAAGTCTGTCATAGCGAAAAATACTGCCATGTGTTGTTAGGATTTACAGTTTCTATAACAGTATCTAAAACATGTAAAATCATATTTGCAACAATGATCTTATCACTTTTGACCATTACAAGGTGGCATATTATCGCCTTATCAAAAAAAGAACATGGTATATTATCTTTGGCATTTTCAATATTCATAAAATTGCCAAACTCTTTTGGAGTTTGATTATGAAATTGCAATTATTAATCAAGACGGAACTATTTCTTAGGTGTCTTCACACCTAGTGATGACTTGGCGAAGGAGGTTTTGGCAGCAGCAGAGGTCAGTGGAGAGAAACTTTGGAGGATGCCATTAGAAGAAAGTTACTGGGAGTCCATGAAGTCAGGAGTGGCTGATATGCTTAACACTGGTGGTCGTCAAGGTGGTGCTATTACAGCAGCTCTGTTTTTGAAACAGGTAATTGGTCGTATCAATATATTCTAAGTTATCATTGTCATATTTTTTCATAGACCATCTTTATAAGCTTGCTACTTAAGTTGCATGGTTGCGCATTGTAGTTTCTGGAGCAGGTGGGTGCTCTGGTACTGGACTCATTTGTCTTTCAAACAACTTTCTATTATTCAGCAACCATGTGAAATTGTGGTTTACAAGTTGATCAGCTTTAATGTTCTTAGTAAAGTGGTGCATTGCTAATGTTAAGTACTGCACATTGTATTAGCCATTGAGGGGATTTTCCATTTGGTGTGGGTTAGGGCAGTTGAGGTTTGGGATTCAACGTGAGAGATAGATAGGGCTAACAATTCGTGTTGTATCTAATTGTGTCATGTCGAGACACGTCTTTAAAACAAAATGTTTAATCGAAACACGTTCTATTTAATTAATCATATCAAAATTTTCAACCATAACACGAACATATTTATAAAGAAGGTGATATGACATGCTCCATATAATCCGTTTTATTAAATATAACTATGAAACAGGTTACATAACACGATTTGTTTAATCTTTTTAATTAAATATAACTATGAAGCATGTTACATAACACAACTTATGTAACTCGTTTTAATTAGATATAAACATGTATCGTATTTATTACAATTTAATTGGGTCTAATCATGTTTATTGGGGATTAGATTGTATGGTGTATTAGATATAAACGTGTTTAATCAAGTTCTTACAGGTTAAATGTGTCCGTCCATTTAAACTTAGTTTTTTTATCATGTCATATCTAAATCTATTTGTTCAAAACTCAAATGCATTTAACTATGTGATGTTTCATGTTATATCATGTCATGTCATTTAATCGGGTTGTGTCAAAAACTATCAATCCTAATGAGAGGTTGTTGAGGTTTGGGATTTAGCATGGGAGTTACTGCCTCCGAGGAATTCATTGTAGTGGATTATGCCACAAGGTCAATTCTTGGTCCCTTTTGTAACTGGAAAATAATACCAAAATTTTTCCCGCTAGTGCTGATTGGACAACAATTACTTATTGAGGCTTGAAGAAGCCAGATAGATGCCTTTTTTCAAATTTAATGGGCTTAAATTAAATAAATCCAAATATTACTTTGTAGGATTAGCTTTTTGAATAATCTTTATAATAATCTCACTTTGAAATGTTTTCCATTACAAATTACAATGGAAAATCCTGAGTTTTTCTCTGTAATTTTGCAGTTTGTTGACGAGAAGGTTCAATGGATGCACATTGACTTGGCCGGCCCTGTGTGGAATGACAAGAAGCGTTCTGCGACAGGATTTGGCATTGCTACTCTTGTGGAGTGGGTTTTGCAAAATTCTTCATAGACACAGAAATTGGGTATACTGCCAGGATGTAACATAGTGGATGGGCAGAGAGTAAACTAGATGTGGGTTTTCTTTGGTGCTGTTCGATGAGTTTTATGAATAAAAGAAAAATGTTTTGAAGAAATGGAGATCTGGTGTTCTGCGGCATAGTTTGGTTTGATCTTATTTCAGAAAGTTGGAAAAAGTTATTTACTTGTTGAACTTGAAATTTTCCAAAATCTCCAAGTCTGTGCATCACTTTCTTTTTCATTTCCGGTTGGTTTGCATGTATGATTAATGGAGTAATTTTCAGGTTTTGGTGGCTTCTGTGTGGGAAAAGACATTGCCATGCCATTAAGTACTGTTCCTAATATTTTTTTTTAAATCTGATTAAGCTTTATCTTTTGAATTTAATATTTTGGATGTGTAAATCACAAATTTTCTACTGTAGAATGTACTTGTTGAAATGCACATTTCCCAGTCCCATTGTTTGAAATAAGAGTAGACAAAAAAATAAAAAAAAATGTTTGGAATGAAAATCATTATAAACATAAAATTTTAATTAATAATGATACATTCTTAACTGCAATGCATGCTTGGTGAGTATGCCAAAAATCTCAAACTGGATATGGCGAGAAGAAAAGAAATCAATAGAATTGAGAGAGCAGTTTTTCTACTGTGTGATTCATAGTCCATTGATTTATGGAATACAACATAAAAAAATTCAGTCTAAAATTCTTCTTCTTCAAATGTATCTCAATATGCATGAAATGGTTTTTTAAAAAAAAAGGTGAATGAGAGGATTCAGCAACAGGATATTTTTAGACAGTCGAGGCCCTATAATTATGGAGTAAAAATGTTATGAGGAGGATTGTAATCTGGGTATGCTTTGCGGAAAATATTTTTTAAAAATTAATTAATAAAAATATAATAAATAAAAATTTTAAGTCATTTTTTATTTTTTATTTTTCACAGAGCAAACTCAATAATAGTCTACCAACCCCAACCCCCCACCACCCCACCCCCCAAAAAAAAAAAAAAAAAAGGGCGAAAGAAAATTGGATTCCGGTACAGTTGCAAATGCAAAATAATGTCAATCTGTGCAAAAACTGAATCCCTTCAATCAAAATGCTCACATCACAAGAATGGAATCTTCCTAAACAGTTCTGTCCTGTTGATCATTAATCTTGTAGTGGGTGGTTGGTTCATTAGTTGTAGGAGAAAGAAAATATAATAAGCTTTTCCATGTTACATAATTTTCCTTAAAGAAGAACAGAAGAATGAGTGTTTCTTTGACTCTGATGACCTTTAATCTTCATGAAGATCAGCCACCAGATAGCCCAAATTCATGGGAGAAGAGGAGAGATTTATGTATAAGTGTCATCACCAGTTACTCCCCTACCATTCTTTGTACTCAACAAGGTCTGCTTTTCCCTCCTCGGTCACTGGTGTTTCTTTTCATGCGATCTTGCTTCTACTTGGTTATTTCTTGAAATGGGTGATCTGGGGTTTTTTCCTGTTTTGGGCTATGGGTTCTACTTATTTTTATTCTCTTTGCTGAGGATTTTCTTGGGATTTTATGAAGTTTGAGTTTTGGGTTAGGTTTACTTCGCCTGGTTGATCTGGATATTATTGGATTTATCCTGTTTCTTGTTGGTCATTTTGGCCTTGATGTTTTGCTGATTTGTTCAGGTGTGAAATCGCAGTTGGATTATCTTCAACAGGGTTTACCTGGTAAATTTTCTATCTGAGAATTTAATCAGTAAGTTCCTTTTTTACTGACATTTAAGAAGTTGATAACTACATTCTCTAAGTAGTCAAATCTAACTCAAGAAAGATTTCTGCACTCAATGGCTCAATGCTCGTAACCTGAGCATATGTTCCAAATGGGGATGTACTGATGGTTTTATAGGCATTTCTAATTCCTATTATTTATGCTTTGGACTTTGGGGCCGTTGCCTCATGCAATGATAAAATTTGATAGTTAAGCAAAACCTCAGCTTTTGAGTCTCAAGTACAAGCATCTCATGCTAAACTGCTGAAGGCTGGGACTGCATCTAGTTTGCACTCTTAGGATTGCTCATCAGCCTAAGTAATTCTCTATATGAGGTCAAAGCTTTCCCTGAAGGTTGCACTAGGCCATCTTGCATATAAATTAAGACTCACATACTTGAAATCCCGTGGTACTTTTGAGCTTAAGAGTTGTAAATAATGCTACATTTGCGTACACCTAAGCAGCCATAGATCTGAACTTGTGCTTTTGAGCTTTTATGTTTTTTTGGTTTTAAATAGGGCTACACCTAGATTGTATCTGAGGCCGCTGGTCATATGTTTTCTGTGATAGAATATATATTTATATCATCCAGAACTTGATATGGGTCTATCAAAATTTGGGTTTTACAACATCTATAGTTATTTCTTGTTATGTAGCTTAGTTGATGACCAAAGAAATGGACAGGCGCTTGTTACTAGTATCTTATTTTTAGTATTCCTTTGTATCGGAGTTTAATTATCATTTAGTACTTGATATCAATCATTTCAATACCAGCTGGAATTTGTGTTTCTCTTTTCCAATTATAAGACAATCCTTGTACCTGTATGTTTTTTAGTTTTTTCTTTTTGGCACAAGAGAGTGTACTGTTGAAAGCACTCTTATTCTTATGAATCTTGAAACTTAGTATTGCTTCTTTATATTAGTCAGGTTATGATCAATTTGGAATCTCAAGAAAAGGAACTCAAGACACTTCAGATGAACACTGCACCATTTTCTATGACAAAGAGAAGGTATGGAATCAGTTCCTCCCTTATCTGGAGGAGAATTTAGTGTGTTTATGGAATCAGTTCCTCCCTTCTCGGGAGGAGAATTTAGTGTGTTTTTTTTATGATATTAAGACAATTTTTCCGTCTTCACGTTCTTTTCTGTTTCATTGAAGGTAGAATTGATAGAAGGTGGAACATTTTGGTTGTCAGATTCACCTTCTGTTCCAGGAAGCATGTCATGGGGTTCTGCAATTCCATGTATTGCAACATGGGCTATATCCTTTTAAGTTCCATCTATTAGTTTTCCAAAATTTACATCATTTTCCTGCTGAGTTCCATAACCTTCTATTATGTGCTCTGGGATTTTTTATGACTTGTTTTTTTGACATGATGTCACATATTCCAATTGAAAGGAGTTGAGCCACCAGGATTTTCATTTCAGATAGTGAATACAAACATGGATGAATTTAGTCCTCGTGCCCGTAGACGAAGTGCTTTACTGACTTGGCAACATATTGCATCCTTACCTCCAAGCTTGCCAGTTGTGTATTGTGGAGGATTTAACACACAAAAGGAATCAACGACAGGACGTTTTCTTCTGGGGAGATCGAGGTACCTTTGGAAAATAGAACTTGTGTTATATTACTGTTATAACTTCTGTCGATCAAAGTATCTTTGGTATGTAGGCATTCAAGTATCTGATATTGTAATCATTCTCTCATCGTGCTTCTTTAACATTACCCATGTTCAAGGGCCCATATACATGTCTCAAGTTTGCAAGAGCCAATAACTACAACTCTGTTGAATTTATACATTATTAGATGCCAGCTCATTTAGTTATTAGAATTTTTTCAAGGATAGTAATACTGCATTGATAGATATATCTGCACCATGGTGATGACCATATGGTTTCTGTTTATTAATAAATACACCACCAATTTCGGAAAATTACTGTGAATCAACTCTTTGTTTACAAGGAAGCTGTAACAGAAAGCAAATATGTGATGTTGATCAAGAGAGGATTGGGTGGTGATAAAATCAGCTTTACTTGGAATATTAATTGGAAGAAAAATCTCCTTCCAAGGCAGTTGTTTTTGCATGGAAAGTAACAGGGAGAGGATTCTAGCAATTGATAGTCTCTGGATGGGAGGAAGATTATTTTTAATATATACTTTGTTATCTGAAGTTTGTATTGAATTACTGACACCCCTTTTATTTCTCTGGGGCTGGGTTAAGACAATTGTAGGAGTGGGCTTCCTCATTTGAGTGTTTTGGGTTGGAGCAATGTGCATAATAAGAGAAGTTTTGTGTTTGTAGTGGTGTGCATGCTTGCTAATGGATCACCTCTTGTACCTCTTACCATTTTTGTGGATTGTGTCAAGGGATGGGCTTTTCTTAGAGAAAGATTGCTGCAATCCCTTTTTTTTTTATGGATTTCTAGAATGTTCTTTATTTTGTGGAGTCATTATCTTGTAAATAAATTTCTTCTTTTATGTGGTTGGCAAAAGATATGTTGTTGTTTTCAGAGAATGGTTAATTTGCATATGGACACATGCATTTGCCATGATGGAAGACTATGGTCCAAAATGCAAAGGTTTTTTTTCATGGAAACAACTGATTGATTGCACAATTGTTCTGAATTTCACTTTATTTTCAAATAAGAAGTGGGTTTTCTTTGTGGAATTTGAATTCTGCCTCTCTTGAGACCTATTGCAAGAGAATCTGTCTTCAGGTTTTTATTTTCCCTAGTTATATATGGGACCAACTAAATTGCTGATGGCTTTTCCCATCAGAGAGCATGGCGTTGTAGGCGAGATGAGAGATGTGTGGGCCAATGCCCGGGTGAGAAAAAATGTTTCGCTCATTCGCACTTATCATGGGTTCAAAGGTACCATCTTGGCATTTCTATTTACATCTCTTGGCATGATATAACTAGTCTTACACTATTGTCTTGTGCTGTCAGGTGACAGGCAAGGAGCTCTTGAATTCTTCAAGTTAATCTTGAGAGCACTCTGCCTCTGCTGGGACAGACAAACTCAAGACCTACATGTGGATTGGATCCTCTTTAGAGGTAGATCTCTGATTCCCGTCTTGTGCGAAGTAGTCAATGATAATATAGATGGATATTATCCTTCCTCACACTATCCAATATATGCTGAGTTTATGCTTCCTCGTTCTGTAAGAATGCTTGAACTGCCTCCAAGTCGGGAAGATAACTAAACTTTCTTTCATATCTGTTCTTTAGCATTCTAATGCGAAGATCATTCATTGATTGTTGTGACTTGTGAGTTTTCAGGCAGCTATATATTTTATGTACAGTATTTGGTTTGGTTATAGAAGGATCTTTCAAAGATTATGAATTTTCTTTTTGCTTGCATCTTATCTATGTAATCTGCCTACTTCCCTTCAAGAACTAAGTTGGGGGAAGCGTTATTTTCTGTGACGTTTTTGTAGTAATAATTATAATATTTTTGAATTGAGTTGGTATGTGTGGGGAACAAAATGTTATTAGAATTTCGTTTTGGATATGTACAATGGAATTAATCAAGGTTTGCACTTAAAAGCAGTGATTAATGTGGCACGTGATGAGATCTACCTCAGGGAGGCCAATGACATTGTAATCGCCATAGCACAATGGGCTAATTTAATGTTGGTAATTATGTTATAATTTATATTTATCTTGAGAAATATCCTAAAAATAGTTTGAAAAATTTGCATGCTTGAGTCCTTTTTCCTTTGTTTGAAAACTATGATCTAATGCATGTTTCCTAGATTTGTCTAATCATAAAAATATTAATCTTGTTTTCAATGTGAAAAATCACCTTATTATACTGATGTAATTTCAAGCCTCTTGCATTGTTTTCTAGTGTTCCTGCAAATTATCATGAGCTTAAAGTTATGTCTATTCTTCTGCAATAGCAAGATGCAATAGAAAATTATACTGTATGAATTTGTTACTTCTTCCTCAAGGTGGTTTTAGCGTATTTCTTGTTACAGTAATATGGCCATTTTGATTCTTTTTGGGAGTGAGTTTGCCACTTTACTCTATTGAGCTTTTATTTGTGATTTAACCCTCTGGAGCTAAGGTCTTTTTAATTAAATGAGAATGATGCCATGCAAAAAGATTTAAGTCTGTTTTTTTAAAAAGAAAAATAAAATAAATTTATTTAATTATTATGAGTATTTTATATTTAAATTTATTACAACTTGTTTTGTCACTCTATATAGAGTTTTATTTTGGATGAGTATCAATTAAATTGAATTGAAGATTATTTTTTATTTTCTTAAAGTATGAAAAAAGCGAATCTATATAACTGACTTAAATTAACTTGAAATTAAAGTTTAGTTAAGCTAGATTTAGTATTTGAATCTTTATTCTTAATATTATATTAGAATTGATAATTTTGTTATCATTATAAAATATTTTAATCTATTTTTTTATATATTTTTATCGATGTTTAATGAATAAATTTCTAAAATTCTAATCAAAGAATGTACTTTTAGTGAAACAAAACAAAAGAATGATTTTATATCACTTCAAAACATGAATGACTTTCTGAATTATTTATGAAAAGAATACAAGAGATTCATAATAATTAATCCTTCTATTTTTTTTTTGTCCTCTCACTAGAATTTCAATTAGTGTTTTTTATACAAAAAAAAAAATATAAGAAGATAATATTTTCTTATGTTTGAATAAATAATTGAAATTGTATTATTAAATATGATTAATTGAATGATGAAACAGTGTTTCCAGATGTTTATGAATCCTAAGACAATAACATGCAAACATAAACAGGGACATGAGGGTTAGGAGTTGACTGGCTTGGCTTGTGGTTATTTAAAGTTTGACCATATTGAGAGGATTATTATTTCCTAAGGAAGGCCAGCCTGGTTCTTGCTTATGCCTGAAGTTAACATTCAACCCTTCCTTCAGCAACCACTGACTTACTGTTTTCTATGCTAATTTGGTATGTTTTATGAACAGCGCAGAGTGTTCTTCTGATGATCTATTTGTCTATCTCATAAAAGAAAAAAAAAAAAGAAAAAAGAAAAAAAGAACTTAGTTGGTCATAATAAAAAAAAGTGAAAAAGGCAGCTAAGCAGTGGGTGGTTGCAGCAGTGACGGAATGAGGAAGGATCCGCTGCCACCATACAACCTTAGGTAGGTAATAGTCGCTCTCTTTCTTGTGTATGGTATATATATTTTCAAGTGTTTGGTGTGTAATAATCCCGATGGGATTAATTAATCAGATACCTTTTCATTTTTATGGTTATAGATTAATTACCCATTAAAAATATCTAAATTTTCATACAGGAAAAATCGAAGTATCTCATGAAGTGATCACTCAAACTTCTATGAAGAATGACTGATAATCTTATGAGGAAAGAATCATATAACCCAACAGAACAAACATTTATAAGAGACAAACTAAACCAAATCTATAGATTTAGATATTATTATTATAGAAAAAACTCACAAAACAAGATAAAAAAAAAAAGTAAAATAAATAACAAATAATCTACACTAAGTAATCAAAACATCATAAAAATTAAAAAATTGCCAAAAAAAATAAAAAATAAAATAATCTACAAGAAAAGTAATAAATCTAGTGGTATTAAACTATTTTCCATAAAATTTAAAATACTAAAGAAAAGGGAGATGAGTCGGTTTAAAGAGAGAATTTTACTCTTTTTTTTTTTTTGCCAGTTTTACATTTGTTAAAGAAATATAGAATGCTAATTGATACGAAGTATAAGCTTAAAATACCTTATTATGCATGACAGACATTTGAAATTAGTAATTAAGGAAAAGAATAATCTTGCAATTTACAAATACGGGCCTTTTGTTATACAGTAACCAATTAGTATATCTGTTACGATTTCTGTGATTTAAGAACTTTTTTTTATTAATGAGTTTCACGTTCAATCTGTATCCATCATCATTTTTTTTATCAGTCATATTTTTTTTTAAAAAAAAATGATTGGGATTCATAATTTATTTTGGAAAAGTCATTTCATACATCATTACAATATTTCAAAAATTAGACGGATTATTGGATGAATCGATTGATTAATTTTTAATTCAGTTTATTCGATTAATTTAATTAATTTAG
>CATIWR010369007.1:0-17024 GCA_949677035.1 Omphalea diandra
GATCACATTGGGCTCATTGTAATTTTTTTTAAAAGACACGAAACGTGAATCAAAGAGATTTTTAACCGAACAAAAATTGAACAAATTCTATTAAAAAAAAAAGAGTCAAAAGCACCTTTAAATACAACAACACTATAATTATCATGCAGTGTGACGCCTATCAATACCATAAAAATAATAACTTCTGCTATGGAAAGTTATTCTACTTAAGAACTAAACATAGATAGTTGTTTGACCTATGCCTTGGGTTTTTCATCATAGGTAGACTCAGCCCATAAGATCAATATTTCTTATTCACACATAGTGAGATGTATAAAAGAGGATAAATTCTTTGCGCATTTTAATCAAATTTTATATTAAAAATAGATTGTACAATTAATATACTATCTAAAAGCTTGTTACTATATAATTATTAGATATATAGTAACTCAAACATTAAAACAGGTTAAGTATGCAATATCTTAGATTCATTTAATTATATTAAATACATCTTTAGATCTCTATTTTATAATTTATACATTATTTATTATATTCTTAATCATGTTTAATAATATAAAAACATAATTGACCCGTTGATCAATACAATCAAATGTGAAATTTAATGATTTTCCATTTTTTCTCCAACATCTTTATTTCAATTTAACTTTTTTTTTTTTTCAGTATGCATAATTAGACCGAATCATTCATGATCATTGGCAATATTTTAAGAAATCAAACATTAAATCAAAACTTTAAGAAACAGTCAAAAGTAATAAGGATACTAAGTTGAGATTATTGTAACCTTATGGAACTCATACAATAAAGAAGCATAAATCAATTTTTATATTATGCTTTTTGTTTGAACAATAAACACACAGTATAAAATGCATATTATGATATTATTCTCCTTTTTCCATGGGGAGTATGTCTTTATCATAAATCAAATATCGTATAGGTGATAGTTTAAATACACTTAGTATTTAACTCAAGTTCACAACTCTGTTTTCTATTCTATAATTTGATAAAAAGAGTTACACTTGACATATTAAGATAGATAAGATAAATTGCGAGAAATGTTTTCCTTTGAGTACAAAATAATTCTTACTACGACCTCATCATGATTCATTAGGCAAGATTGTTTTAAGTTTGAGCTCTCTCTCATGCTTTATTTATAATTAAAACTAGTTTCATCTCTATGCTATTTAGATGTAAAAGCAATTGCCTATGCGGGTATATCAATCTTTTGTCTAAGATACTTTTTACTATATTTACTTAATATACATATATATGCATGCATGTTTTATTGAACAAGTACTAAATTTGATAGGCATTAAGTGGAAAAATACTCATAATTATATAGATTGACACATATTACATGTTTACTTCAATTTTGAGCAACCATGTCTTATACAAACTTTTATTTGTGTTTGCATATTTGGTCTTAGATCAATACTTGGAATCTCTTGTGAATACACTTAATTATCACCATTAAATACTAAGTTTGATACTTCTTTATTAATTTTTAAGTAACTTAGATAGCTTTGAAGCCACACAACTCTTTGTGTTGCTATAGAAAAATATCAAATTTAACTTTTTTTTATGGATAATATAGATTTGGAGTCCATAATTAAAGAAAGATTTTTAACCCATAAAATTTCCTTTCCAGTTAACTCATGTAATATCCACAAACTATAATCTCCTTCTCAGTTAACTTATATATTTTCTACAAACTATAGCTCATAAACTATACATCATCTTCTTAATGAGTGATCAAATAAGAATATAGCACTTAAAAATATTTTTGATGGCTTATCAATGGGTGGATCTAGATCCAATATCTTTAGGGTTGATATAAATCATGTCAAAACATAAAATAGATATTTATTTTTGAGCCCAATATATATATGTAAAACTTATAAATGGTTTTAGAGTGAAAAATTATTCCTTTTAACACGGATTCTTAAGATATAATCTAATATATGTATAAAATATGATTCTCCTTTGCCCTTGTCGTTCATTTTAAAATAAATGGAAGATAACTAACATTTTATGCCCATATACCTATAAATTATAGGATTAATATGTCATTTATGCAAAAGGATAATATCACAATCTTATTGATATACATATATACAATGATTTTCACTAATTATAATAAAAAATATATTTTATTGTTTAATGAAGTCCACATATCACTATTTAAAATACAATATCATTTGATGAAGTCCATCATATCATTATCTAAAACACAATCTAAGGTCACAAATTTATCACAATGATCAACACACGTTGTGTATCTCCTTAGTAAAATCTAAAAATCATTACACATACATCTATTCTTATAATTTTCAATATCAAGCTTTAACCCTTACATTCGTTTGATGTAATTTTAATTTCAAAAACTTGTTGTAATGGCTAGAAAAATAATCCTACTATAAGAGATTGATATATACACTTTTCAACCTAAAGACATTCTAAGTCTAAATCATTTTTGAGAATTGACTTATTCTCAATAATATTGCATCCTTCACCAAGATATATCAATCTTCAAACTTGACTTATAGATTTTATTTCATTTTTCATTACTATTATCCATTTTTCCTCAAGACATGTAATATGCATTTATTGACTTTTATATATCTTGTAAAGTAATCAAATAAACTTCATTTTGCGACATATTCAAAAGAAAACAAATAAGACTTTGAAGATTAATTCACAATAATTTGAGGTTCTTTGAGAAACTATTTGATCATCCCTCATATTGCTCCTACTCATATCATCAATAATTATAAATTCACAATGGGTTGCAATTGAGACTCATGTGAAATAAATCCTTCGTTTCTTAATTTTCTCCCACTTTGAATGAAGTGATTCTTATTATAATAAAAACAATGTGATCTTGAGTGCTACATGAAAATAAGTCTTAATTTATCTAGCCCTTTAAAGGAAAATGTGTATTTGAAGATTCAAACTCGTTACACTTCTACTAACTTATTTATACATAAACTCTTAAATACACTTAGTGTTATGAATATTATAGATGGAGTTAATACATTTTAAAGTGCACTATATATAACATAACACATACCTTCATAGACCTAATCACTTTTAGAAGGTTTTCAATCTTCTTTCTGCAACACCACTTTATTGTGAAATCCCAAGGATGATCAATTGTTTAATAATTAACTAAAATATTTAGAAAATTACTTAAGTTGTTTATAAGTTGTTTAATTTGCTTGTTTTATTGATTTCTCAGTTAGATCCTAGTTTATCTAAAAAATCATAATATTTTAGATCAAAGAGAAATTAAAAAGACATGATTAATAAATGTGTAATCTATACCTCTATTTCTTCACATGATAATCATGATGTCGCACAAGCCATTATGAATTAACAACAATGAAAATACAACTCCAATCACTTTATCAAAAATTTTTCTTATCATTCATATTAAACAATTTTGACAAATTTATAGATTAATTTTTCTCTATTGAACCTCATAGCCTATCTTTAATTAATCCATCTAATCTCTATTGTTGGATATAGTTTAGCCCAATTTGCCAAATAAACACATTTTAAAATAAATGATTTATGGGGAAAAAAAAAACTTGTCACAAAAAATATCACGACATGAATAGGGTTATAAATGAATCAAACATTTGTGAACAGCTTGATAAAAACTCATTTAAACTTGTTTATATAGTAAATAAATAATTCTCAAGATTAATTTTCATGCTTATTTAATAAACGAGTCAAGCCTGAATAAAGGTGTGTTCAACTTATTGAGACTCATAAACAATTCATTTATAGGCTCGATTAATAGTTTGGTTATATAAATAGTGTTATTTTATAGGTTTGTTCATCTTATATAGATTTGTAAATAACTAATTTAAACTTGATTACTTATATTTTTTTTAATTTCTACAATTCATAATTACAAAATAATGCTTAAAATAATATTTTGATTATATAAATAATTAAAAAATAGATATTATATGGTATGTTAAGATATAAAAAACAAACACTATATTTCAATATCTTAATGAAAAATTATAGTTATAGCTCGATTATGCTCATAAATCATGTACAAACTAAGGCTGATTGAGTTTGGTTCTGGATTAATTATTTGAAATTATTTGAAACTAAACCAAAAGTCTTATATTTAAAAATGAAGAAGTCAATAGCGAATCAAGATAAAAAAAAATATCCATCTATAGGTTTAGTTATTCAGATCAAATAAGGAGTAATAATTGGCATTTTCCTAAATTATTATTTCAATTCAAATCAGTTCAATTAATTTTCAAATATTTTGGTTATTTTTAATTCTACACATTTTTTGTTGTGGTTAATTAGTTCAATTTGGTATATTCAAAATTCATGTTCACCCTTAATATGACTATGGTGTTGTTCAGTTCAGTTTGACTTGATTTAAGATTAATCAAGCCCAAACCTAAATTTTAAGCTCATTTAGTAAATGAATCAACCTTGAACTTGTCTAAACTCAGATCAACTCAATTCATTTGCAACCCTACGCATGAAATATATTCAGTGTCTTGCATAATTAACTATTCAATAATCATCCAATAAGTATAATGATTTGCTTTTATTAATAAATCCACACTAATATCATAAAACATTTATTTAAAGCTAAATTTAACAAGAATCATGATAGAAACGAATTCCCATTGAATTTTCGAAGCAACTAAAGTAGCTTGTGAGGTAAGAGTTCAATCATCATGCAAAACAAAACTCATATATGTTCATTTAACATTTTTAACTTTAACGTATAAGTTAACATCTATATAGAATACCTTATTTATAAAATGTATAACTATAGTACTAAGCTTCTTATTTATAAAATGTATAACTATAGTACTAAGCTTTTAATTTAGTTTTCTTGAAAAGGAAATTTGTGACTTTTGCCCTTTTCTTGTAAAATCTTTATTTTTTTTTTATTGTAGGACCTTTGTCCTTTCTATTAATCTTCAATTTATTTCACTTATAGAAAAATGTAATGACCTTTGCCCTTTCCTTGATATTCAGCTTATTCATGTCAATCAATATTAGGATTGTTGAATTATTTTCTACACTTTTCCCTTCTTAGAGCACTCAGAATTGGTCATATACACAATAGTGTTAGCCTTTATATACTTGATGTCATCTTTTTCTAGTTAAATTGGGTGCATCTATATGTGCTCCTAAAGTAAGGTAAAAATCAAATAACAACATAAATAGTATGTTCATAATCTAGAATATGGTTAACTTATTTATGCCCATTGATTCGCTAGATATTAACTCTTAACATAATTTGAACTTCTCTTATATAAGCACTAAACTTTGTCTCACTGTATATCTATATAGTGGAAAAAAGTTTAAATTCAATTTTCTCTTATTAATGTTTTATAATTTATGAACATATATACAATATAATTATCCATCCTTTTAAGTGTGGTAATATATATAATAAAATTTATCATTACAAAACATCATTATTCTTTCGATCTTTATTATGCCAGATAATTTTTCTTTAATAAACTCTTTCATGATATAGCTAAGAGATTATATTATCTATTACTGCCAATATTTAATTAATTCTTATATTTTAGATCTTGGGCTCATCCCAGTAAATTTATTTAACTAACTGCAAACTTCTCAAAATATGCAAGCCATCTAAAAATAAAAATTTTCTTTTGAGATATATCACACACTTAATTAATGTCAAGCACTGCAAACATAGTATTTTCAACAGTATAGAAATAATTAGTGATAATTAATCATATATTATGGAATCAAAAATCATTACAAAGACAATTTATTAAAATTATATCTTAGATCTCACTTAATTAATATATATTTATTTATGCAAACTTATTATATTAGTCAAATAGTATTCACAATGAATATTAATACTAGTCAACTTTATTGAAAACTATATATGAAATTATCAAGAACTCTCTCATCCCATGTTTCCTTTAAATAACCCACCACTAATCATCATACTTCTCAAAGAAATATGATTATTTAACAACAACATCCAGAAATTTTATTTATGAGCTCAAAAGTATAGAAACAAGATATTTAAATTTTTTGAAAAATTTTCATTGAAAAACATTAGGTAAACTTTTGTATCTTATTAATTGCTATCAATTTTAGCTCAAAAAAAGAAATAAATTTCCTCAAGTATCATCCGATTTTAGTTGATTCTTATTCTTGAGTCAATTACTGGAGTTTAAAATTTATATGAGCAATCTAACCGTAGGATTTTACTAATTCTCTTAAACTAAATTAAAAAAATTACCATTGATATATGATAGACAAATTAGGTACCCACAAAAAGGTGCATAATTAAGAACATATCTCAACTAATCAAAGTAATAGAGTATAAATCTCAATTTTTATAATAATTAAGAACTAACACAAAACTTAATTAAGTATCTTTACCAACTCTCTTAAATTTTAATGAATAAATAATAATTTTAAAAATATTATTACATAAAATATGTAGCAATTTATTCAACAAAAAAGAGAATAAGCTAAATGGCTAATACACAATCTCAAAAATAGTTATCATAGTTACTTAGACTTGCCCAAAATTTTTAAAATTTTTTGGAACTCTATCAAATAAATTTTCTCTAATTTACTTTATTTAAATAAAATAATTCAAAATAATTATTTTTTATATTTAAAATTAATTTCAAATTATCAATAATTTAAAAATTAAATTTAGACTCTATTTGTTTCATAAAAAATAACTTACCTTAGAAAAATATTTTATGATGAAAATATTTTCTGATGTTTGAAAGGCATGATAAAAATATTAATTTTTTTAATTTATAATATTATAATAAAATTTAAACTATATATATTTTATATTATTTATTTATTTAATATATATCTCTCTCTTATTTATTCTTTGTGATTGAGTTGTTAAGATTTGGTGAAAGCGTTAAACATTTTTAGGATTGGGTTTTAGAGTGATCCTTGTTTGTAAAAACTCTTGCATAAGTTATGTGTAAGTCTTATAAAATATAGAAGTGTAAAGTTTGGTGTGAGCTTGTGAAACACCATTTACTATTAGTGAAATATCTAATTAGTGAATTGGGGAAGTGAATATAGAGTTTGTCAACACTCAAACCACTATAAATTTTTGTGTTTTTTATTCTTCTGCTCCTTTTAAATTTGTATCATTAACTTTCCCTTTAAAATTTAAATTTTTACCAATTCAACCCCCTCTTAATGCATAATGACTAAAAAAAGGGAGCCTATTATAAATAATATACATAAACATAAGTCTTTACCTTATGGATAGCAACAAAACTTGTATAAATATAATATCAGACTCTTCTAAAGGGATCATCTAGTCTAGGAATGACAACGGAGCGAGACGAGGGCAGGGGGCTATCCTCTATCCTCCGCTCCATCCTCCAGATAGAAAAGATTTTTCTTCCATCCCTACTTTTTCTATGGGGATTTCCTGCAAGACAACTTTTTTAAAAAAATTTTTATACTACTTTCAAATTATTTTTTTAAAAATGTAATTTATTATATTATGAAATAAAAATATTTTATACTATAAATTAATAAATATATATAATTATACACAAAATATTTATATAATTATACACAAAATACTGAGTGAGTGGTTAGGTGTGCCCTTGAATGATGACTTGTTGAGACTTGATTGTGTTTCCTGCTGTTATATATTAGCCTTCTGTCATTATATTTGAATGTTAGTTTGTATTTCCTACTTAATTTATTGTGTTTGGCTTTTGGGTATTTGAATGTTAGTTTGTATCTCTTAATGTTAGCTTTGTAATGTTTATCTTAATGGATGGGTTAATAGCATTGTTTAATTATTACGTTTCACTATTGAATACATATGATAGCATAGTTTCCACTGTAGTCAATCCCTCAATCAATTAACATATATAATTAATTTAAATATCAGAGTTTGTTTAAAATAATAGCTTGACATATTCTAAATTTAAATTTTATTTGAGATGACAACATATCATTTGTTAAATTTTGATAAATAAGTTATTAAAAATTTTATTAAATTGACATATAAAATTATTTAATTAAAAATTATAAATAAAAAATAAAAATATATTAAAAGAAATTATAAAATAAATAATTATACAAAATAAGACTAAAAAATAATATACATATATTATCTATATGTTATTTATTTGTGTAATATATATATATATATATATAATATTTATAAATATATTAAAATAATATAATTTATGTAATGTGTGAATTATCCACTTATTTAATTTATTTTCAAGAATCAGTAATCTCCAAATTAAATAGACTTGTATCTAGCTCTAACTATCGTATTACAACATCTGATTAAAAAATAATAAATGATGAAAACTGCCAAATTTGATTTAGGAAAAGATTAAAGAAAATAATAAAAGTAATCAAAGAAAATAATTTTAAAGAAAGAAAATTTTGAGTAACATAAAAAAATGTTATGTGTTGAATAATGTGACTTATAGTATTATTTCTGAAATTTTAAAAAATAACACATTTTATGAAACTTTATATAGATAATTTATTTTCAATGATCGATCTATAATGTAAACAATAAATCAACTAAAAATTTCTAAAAAAAAAAACCATATGAATATAAAAGTAAAAGGGACAGGTGGCCCCTCTGGTGTTGGTCCGTGCACGCTATAATAATCAGACGCTACTTTGGCCTATTTTATTCTTATTCTTGCTTTCAGTCACTGCTCAGACACTGTTCTTTTAATCATTCAACTCAAGCGCCCGCTGCGTCGGCCTCTCTGCCTTAGATCTTGCTCTTTCACACCCTCTCCAACTCCATTTGGGTACTACTGTTGGCCTCTCCCTCTCCCTCTCCCTCTCCCTCTCTCTCTCTCTCTCTCTCTCTCTCTCTCTCTCTCACTCTTTTCTGTTTTTGCTGCTTGTTGCTATAATTTGTTCTTTTATCTGCAAGAATTTCTTGTTCGTTTTATAAATTTTGGAGTTATCACTTGCTTTCTTGTTGTTAATCTTCTTTAGCCTTTGTTCAATTCTTTTATGATTGTAAATGAGCTGAAAGCGTTTGATAATAAATTTCGGGTTTCAACTATTTGTTTTCAGAATTTGTTTGCTTTACTTGATCAATTGTTGTTTTGTTTTAAGTATTTTGATAATGAAGGAAACAAAGATTACATTGGGAGGAGACAAAAATTCATTGATGGTTTCTGATTTCAGAAGTAAACTTCAAATATATTGGATTTGATATTTTTATGTGAAAATGTACTCTGCTATTGAATTATGTTCATTCGCTGCTAGTTTGGTAACATTCAGAAGTTGTTTTAGTTGAGTTTGTTTGTATTTCTTCTGTTCTTGGTGCTTAAGTCCTGAACATTATAGTTCCTGTGTAGTGTGTTCCCATTGACTGCAAGATATTTTGCTTCAGCTGGACGCAGTTTTCTATTTTTCTACGTCAATGCTGTCGTAACTTTTTTTCAGCATTTATATCATTGCTTAATTTAGAGAACCTAAGTACAATTCAGTTGGTGAATTCTGTGGTTCATTTTTTTGCCCTTCTGTAAGGGCCTTTCATCTGGGCCTAAGGAAATTGTCTGCCCTTTTAACCAATCTTTCTATCAATCATTATATCATTATTCTGTGATACTGTAATGGTTTTTAGCTAAAGCTGTTACGTTTTTTTGGATTCACGTTGTTTGTTCTTTTCCTTCTAAATCCTCTATCAGAATCCCTCGATTTCTCTGTGGAGCTTGTGGCAGCATGAGTTCAATTTATTACAAAAATTTTCATTTTTCCTAGTAGACTCGCAACTATGGCTGAAAAAATAACAGCAGAGAAAATTTTAAACAACCTAGTAGAAACCCTTGCTGATAGTGTTCCAAAGAAGAAATCTGTTTCATTTTTTGAGGAGGAGGTAAGCTCAGCAACTTCTCGCTTCAATCGACTATTTGGACGTCAGAAGCCAGTACACCATCTTCTAGGAGGCGGAAAATGTAGGATCTCTCTCTCTCTCTCTCTCTCTCATTCACATGCACACACAATCTTTAGGATCATCTCTCTTGGAAAATTATATCACTGCAACCCTTAATATTGCCTCAATTATGTTTCTATCCAAAATCATACAGCTGCTGATGTTCTTCTATGGAGGAATAAGAAGATCTCATCTAGTGTGCTAACTGTTGCAACAGTCATCTGGGTGCTCTTTGAATGGTTTAATTACCATTTTCTGACTCTTGTATGCTTTGCACTGGTTCTTGGTATGCTTGCTCAGTTTGTTTGGGTAAATGCTTCGGGATTATTTAACAGGCAAGTACGAGGTCATTTTAATTTTTGTTAGGCTTGGATCATAACATTCTGTTTTTGACAAATTCCTGTTTTGCAATAAATACTTCATGGCAGTAGGTCCCCATCAAAGGTCCCCCGCGTTGTGCTACCTGATGAAGTGTTTGTTAGTGTTGGCAGATCAGTTGGAGTTGAGGTTAACCGTGCGTTGCAGTTTCTTCAGGATGTATCAATTAGAGGAAATTTGAAACAACTTCTTGTGGTATGTTTAAAATTTTGATATTTTCTTAATGACCTTTTCTTCGTGCATATGGGAAGTCTGTTCAACCATTTTAGTTTTTCAACCATCTAAAATTTGCTTGCATATTTTTGAAACATTAGTGAGGGCAAGCTGTGGTACGATACTAAAGTTACTTATTTAGTACCCAAAGACCATGGTTTTGAGTCTTGAAACAGCATATCTGCAAAAGACCCAAGAGAGGACTGCATATAATGGGCAACCTCCTTCAATCTCCCTCAAGCATTACACGCTTTGTAACATTGACACAATGGATTAATACAATAGGGAGATGGATTCTCTCTGTGATTCAGAATTGGCAGTTGCACAAGTCATTGCTTGACATGCCAATCGATAATGAGAGATGCTTTATAATAAGTAAAAACTCAGAAATGGATTAATAACCTTCAATTGGTTTTCGTATTTTCAAATTATAATTAGACATCTATGTCATATTACATCCTATAGTCTTTGAAAATGCCATGATTTTATATAATCCTCATTCTCCAGTTGGTAAGTACCTTAAAACAGTATTACTGAGAAGTGTGTGGGAGCATTCTATGAACTCTTTCTCAAGCAACAAGAAAGATGGTTATATGCATGGGGAAATATAAATAGAAGTGGTTATTGAAATCTAAATAATTTTCTCATTTCTGTTAACCACTGAAATCTAGGTATCCACCACAAGTATGATAAGTGCTAAATCTGAAAGATACAGTTGAGTTTGGCTTGAAGGGATAAATTTTTTTTTTTAAGGCCCAATGACTAAAGAAATCCAAAAATTCGTGTGTTTTTGCAATTCTATTCAAAACTTTTAATTTTGTTAATTGTATTCCAATTTAACAAATTAGTTCCAATTATGGCCCAATGGCCAAAATTATTCCATATTAACATAAAATAACTAATATTTTATGAATTTGCAGAATCAAAAATATTTTTAATATCTTTTTCTTTTTTTTTCTCTCTCTCTCCTCAATTCCTCTTAATGTTTACCCAGAGGAGAATAAGTTTGCAGGTGTAAAGTTTAGAAGAAAAATAGGTCTCACAACAAATTTGCTTTAATTTGTTGATGAAGCAAAAGAATCAAGTTAGATGAAACAGTTCGGCAAGTAACAATTGACTAAGATATAAATGAACGTACAAAGAGAGAGAAAAAGAGAGGAAAGAAAAAATATTGAAGACTACTTTTGTTTCTGATATTTAATAAAATATTAATTATTCATTTCAATTTTTATCAGTGAACTATAATTGAAACTAATTTCTCAAATTAGAATATAATTGACAAAATAAAAAATTTTAGATAAAATTGCAAAAACATGCAAAGTTTTGGTTTTCTTAGGGTCATTAGGTCTTATTCCTAAAAATAGTTTGAATTAGTGTGAACTGTTTCTGATGATTCTTTTGTAAAGCAAATCACTTATGTATACAACCTTAGACTACGCTTCAAAAAAATGTAAGCATATTAATTTTTTGAATTTATTTTAGTGAATTTAGAGTGAGAAGAGAGTAAGAATATCTCTTGATTGGAATACCTTATGTAATATTTCTCTTTTTCAATGTCATGCATGCATGCTTTGAAATTTAAAATACGGAAGAAAAATATTTGAGTTGTTGAGCTAGCAGCACAATCTTTGAGTGCTTATCTAGCTGTGTGAAGCATAAGAAGCTCAAAACTTGACAATTCTTTCCCTTAAAAATTTCTGATGAATAAGAAAAAAAATTACTTAGCTTTAAATACACGTGAAGCATAAGTATCCATCTTATTTTTCAACCACAAATTAGAATAAGACAATTTAAAATTGTACAGAAAAAAGTGAACATCTGCTATTTGGTGCCAGTGTAAGAAATTTATTCTTTTATTACGTAACTACTCCATCTTCAAGTTCACTTTGTTTAAGCTTGTATATATATGATGAATTTTTCTACTTGGACTCTTGATGGTGAGCAATTGATTCCCATTAGAAATTTTTTTAGGTTGTAATTAGCTTGTGGATTGCTGCTATCATTGGGAGCTGGTGCAATTTTCTCACTGTTCTTTATATTGGTGAGTGTGCTAACAATTATTATGATCGAATATTGCAGATCTAATATTTTGTCTTTCTCCTTTACATGTTAACAATGCTTTTTATGAATTAATTACAAGAATATGTAATTAAAATTTGAGTATTGTACTTTATTACTCATTACATTTTCTGATGAAATGCTAATATGCCTCTAATGTGGGTATTTAGCTCACTCGTTCAAACACTTGGCCGACACATGCATATGCTAAAGAAGACTCTGACATATATTAGACAGATTCATATTAGGCATTGCGACTGAACATCATTATAGTTACTGGCTCAACAATAGAACTTCTAAATTTTGAGGATATTTCAATCTATTTGTTGAAATAGTTTAGTTACTTTGCCAGTACAGTTCAATAATTACTGTGAACCTATTTCAAGATCAGCTTTTGGCTCACTAAAATCAAATTGCAAAAACCTATTATATGTTTATCAAATAAGTATTCCTTCCAGTTTTTGGCCCAAAAGTTGTATTATTAGTCACAATGCCTAACGTGCCTTAAACCATGTCTAACCAAAGAAAAAATGTCCAGCTGCGTCGCACCTTTTATGGTAGCAGATAAATGCGTGATCCATGTATAATCACTTTATGAAGTCCTTGATGACCTTCAATTTGTTTCATTTGAATGATAGCATTATGTTACAATAAAAAATTCCAATTGTACTGTGAAGTCTTATTTTTATATTATTTTTAGATCTTTTAGCGAATACTAAGTGGAAATAAATGAACAAAATTAGTTAAATTAAACAAAGTGAATTTTAAATAAAGACTTGCTAAACAAATAACATTTTGTTGGTATTATATACAGCTGATATTTGTCGCGTTACAATACTGAAGCTCTCTTGTTCTTTTGAAGGTTTTGTTGCTGCTCATACTTTGCCTGTCCTGTATGAGAGATATGAAGATCAAGTAGATGACTTTGTGTACAAGTTATTTGAACAGCTCCAAGGTCACTACCGAAAGCTAGTTGTTGGTCTTCTTAGTAAAATCCCCAAAGGAAATAAGGGGAAAAAGTATGAATAGATTAATGTAGCTACATGGGATTTTAATGGGTTTGTACATTACTTATTAGGTGAGTATTTGTTGGATATCAGTCATTTATGGAAATGTTATATTTCTCATTCATGGATCAGTCATTTCTGTAATGCTTTGACAGCAAAATCTGGTTCGAGGAAGCCTTTCCTAGCAGTCATATTCAAGTGCGTAAGTGATGACGGGTATGTGATATATAAAAATCCATAAACTACATGTGCACAAGTCAGAAGTAACAAAATGTACTTTGCGAGTACAGATATCATTCTCATGAGGATCGAGTTTAAGTACTAAGTATCTTGTAACTTATATTATCTAGAAAATCAATAGTGAAAGGTAATTCTAATTATAAATAAATAAATCAAAATAAAATACTAATAAAGATAAGAGATAATCAATGGATAAAAAAAAGTTAATGGTTCAATTTCACTTGATAACCTTCTATTGGATCCGTAATCCTTGTCTAATTGATTCATGCAACAAGTACTATTATCAAGTTGTTAATGTGGTCAATTAATCCCTCTCGAGTAGAAATTGACATGCAAAAATATGTTAGCTAAAGGTTTCTCAACTCCAAAGCCAATTATGATGCAATTGCCTCTTGTTTCTAGACTCTAAAGATAGTGATGAGCTATTAACGTTTCTCAACTCAATAACAAAGCAAAGGACTTGTTGAAGGCTTGTTTTATGAAAAGCACCTCTTAATTATCCGTTCACAAAACTAAGATAATCAATGACCAGTTGATCAAATAATTAAGACTCAACAATTGCTAATACCAATGATGTAAGAAATCAAATAGATTTAGATTAAGAAAATCCAATGAAAATTATACAATATATATTTACAACCTTAGCCAATAAAAGTTTAGCTTATGACAGAATAAAAAAACAAAAGGGAACAATAAAAATAGCTGAAAGAATAACTATGAACTTCTTCTTGATTGCTTGAATTCTTGTACCTTCTCTTTCTAGAAATTTGGTGTAACCTCAGCTTGAACGATGTTCTCCCTTTTTTGAATCTCCCCTCTCTTATGCTTCCTTGCCTCCTTAAATAAGGATTTAGCCAAGTCTTCTAGTTAAGAAAGTCGAAATCCAAGAATAAGAAGGAAAACCTTCAAAATAGTAAATTTGCATTTAATTTGCAAAACCATGCCCATGGTTGTGCCATTCTACAATTAGCTTGTAGCAAAACAGGGACGACTGTGCACATGGCCATGCTCGATGTTTTTTTCCTACTTCATTCTTGCCTTGTTGGTGCACGACCATGCCTAATGATTATGCCTAACTTACTTCTTAGGAATTGTGATCGACTGTTGGCTCTAAAGATGGCTCAATTAGCTTAAGTGCAGAACATAAAAGTTGTAGTTCTATGCCTTAGTTTATAATGGCTTTTGAATCACCTCATTTGGAGCTTTTTAGAGGGAGATATGCCCAATACACCAAATAGTGCTCAAAACTAGAACTTAGGTTGCCTTTCTTGCTCTTTAGTCACTTTTCTTCTTTGTAACCACCCTACAAAACACAAATTTACTTTCTTTAGTCTTTTTCATATGCAAAATTAGCATAATATCATTAATATTTAAAAAATAATTAGCCATGAAATATTTGTAAATTATGCACCAAACAGTAAGTGGCAATTTTTACTGTTAGAGCTTCATCTTAACTACTCTTAGATTCTATGCATTATGGGTATCAAAACCTTAGGAAATTCCTATATTTTTAAATCTTTGTTCTAATTCCTTTAAGTTTATACATTATTGAGTTACTGTAATGAGAAGTGGTGCTAATTGTAAGTTTCAAAGAGATTGTTGGTAGGAATGTCGAAGTAACATACATTTATTTTATAGAAATCTACCTATCTCCAACGCTCTGTTTTTGTTGTAGGAGAAAGATAACAACAAAGGACTTATAATTAAAAAAATCAACTGATGATTGGAAAATTCTCAATGTATAAAAAGATCAAATTGTAAATGAAATATATGTGTAGAGTAGTGCATCAGTTGGGTTTGGTTGGTTTGACTTTTGGAAATCAGCTACCGATGGATGAAATGAAAAGGGAATGAATAACCGAACCGAATCGATCATTTATGAGAATCAATGGTTTAGAAGTCGAATAATTTAGATTATGATAGATTCAAAAGATCTAATTGGGCCAAATGGATAGAGCCGTATTAAATTTTGGTTTTCACAAAATTAAACTGAAAATTAATAGATTGAGCCTTTATAAATTTGGGCTTCCATTAATTGAAAATTAATAGACTGTGCCTTGATCAACTTAGGTTTCAATAGAAAATAATTGAAAATTAAAGAACAAATAGGTTGGGCTTCCACAAAATTTTTTTTACATTCATTGATTCAATTTTAAGAACAAATATTTTAAGCTCAATGGGGTAAATTCAATATTTTCAATTAGAAAATCAAGTTTTCAATATTCATTAGTATTAATAGATACAAAATATTTTGATTAAAAAAATAGATACAAAATAGTATATTGGGCAGCAAAAATTATGCTTTCACCATGTATATATATTTAGTATTTAACTATCCACTATGCATTTAAAAGTTAGAAGTATAATCACCAAAAAAATTATTGAGTTTTACAAAAACAAATGAAAAATTTAGAAGACCTGTAAAATTGAAACCAATCCAATATAATTGAGTTATTCATAAATAGAATAAAAAAAATCAACAAACATAGAAATATAGGAAATAGATAGAAATTGAGCCTTAGAATTAAGAGGCAAGTCATCACACGAATGCACATACCACATTTCTAGCAGCATGTAGACTAACAAGTCAATTTGCCACCTCATAAAATTAAACAACTATGCATTCATATATTTAAGTATGCAAAAGGTGGAAGCTTTATTAATGAGCATTATTGCCTCAAATTTAGAAAAAATAACAACGTAAATATGAAACATATGAAGCATAATAGTTAAAGTATGATAACGAAATACTCATTTGAGTGTTACCTCAATAAAAACATTGTCATCAGTGTATTCCAAATACCTTGCATCTTAAGACAAGCATAGTGATTTAAAGAATAATGAAATTAGATAATTAATAAAACTAAAATCAGCTTGATATTTTGGGAAAAAAAGAATCAATGGAATGAAAAATAACAATAAGGCTCAATTTAAAGAGTTTCTAGTCATTTCATGAGTACAACCACATTTTCAGAACAATAAAACATTGCAACTAGGAAAGCTTAAGTAAGGATCCATATAATGTCAAAAATTAAATGGTGGAAACTTCATCATTGTCTCAGTCATAAATTCAGACAAAGGCAATATAGCTAAGAAGTAAGAATATAAAACAAATAATGAATTACTAAAATATAGGGCAAGAGTTGCTGCCATTAAAGGATCACTGCCAA
>CATIWR010369009.1:0-52033 GCA_949677035.1 Omphalea diandra
ATTGGGGAGTGGATGTAGGGATTGTTTTGCCCGAACCACTATAAAAATCTGTGTCCATTATTATTCTTACCTTCTCCCTTAATCTCTATTTTAAATTTTCTAAACACCAATTCAACCCCCCTTCTTGGTGCCTAGGGACAACAGATAATAACAAACCTTGTAAAACACCTACGAGTACCAACATCAAGCTAGGCATGGATGAACATGGTAAGAATGTGGATCAAAATTTGAATAAAGGTATAATTGGTAGTCTACTATATTTCACAACCTCTAGACTTAATATTATGTTCAGTGTTTGCCCATGTGCTAAATATCAATATAATCCTAAGGAATCTCATTTACATGTTGTAAAACACACACTAAAATATCTTATTGGTACTCTTAACTTAGGACTTTAGTATCCTAAGAGTACTTCATTTAAATTAAATGCATTTTCTGATGCTGATTTTACTGGGTGTACCTTAGATAGAAAGAGCACTTTAGGCACCTATCAATTGTTTGGTCAATGCTTAGTATCTTGGAGTAGCAAAAAGTAAAACTCAATTAAGTTATCAACTGTAGAAGTTGAGTATGTAATAACTAACCGATGTTATACCCAAATGTTATGGATGAAACAATAACTTCTTGGTTACAAAGTTATTGTAAATTAAGTTGTTATTAATTATGATAATACTGGTGCCATGAACTTATCTAAAACACTTTAGAAGGCAGCATATAGATATAAGACATCATTTCATCAGTGATCATGTACACAATGCAACATTGTATTAAAATTTATTGATACTAACTATCAGTTGGTAGATATTTTCATTAAACCTCTTTGTGATAAAAGGATGTAATTCCTTAAAAGGAAACTTGGTATGATAGACGACAATACCTTATTGTAGCTTCAAACAGGTTAATCTCTTTCCCAATTTATCTTTTGAATTGTGGTACATATGCTATTATTTGATCACAATTAAAATTTTTAGATCAATTGACTAAAGGTTTTAACTGTAAATGATTTTGATTATCTTGTCCAAAGTTTAGTTGAATTCATGATCATTTCATTAAATGAGAATATTCATTAGCTAAGCTTTAATATTCCTTTGTTTCATTAAAAAAATTAGTTTTAACTGAGTGTTTGATTGAAACACATGTTCAATGATTGTTTCATTATGCATAATGATTATTGAATCACATGTGAAGTCCTTCTTTTGATTCTGTTGGTCTCCATGATCATTGCGAATCACCAACAACTGCTGTCATTTTTAAATGGCCATTACGAATTTGCCACTATCGTTGTTTGAGCAATTTGCAAGACTAAGCTAACTGTCATCTCTAACAGCCATTGTCACACTCAGTACAATCATTGGACATCCCCAACAGTCATATTTAAAAAAAAATAAAGGGAGAGGGTGGCTTGTTAAACTTCTATTTAAACCCCTTTAACCCTAAATCATTTTTAACTATCTATTCTTGCTTTACAAACTACATATACATCTCTCTTAATTTTTGCTCATAATTTGTGCTAATCACACTCATAATGGTACCCAAAATCGGAACCACTAAGAGATTCAAATAAGCTACTAGAATGAACCCCTAACCAACCTCCTCTAGATCTAGCTTTCACACTGAGAAAAACCTTGCCTTTATGTTGGCTCAATAGAAAAAGAGAGTTGCATAACCATTAACATGCTCACATCAAAGAAAGAAAGTCACAACAACCCATGAATTAAAAGGAAAAGCGAATGCACCGGAAATAATGCATGAACCTAAATCTCTCTCAAAGGAAGCAGATGTTGCAATGGTTCATCAATTGCACCTAAAGAATGATAAAGAAAAGGAAATGGCTCACTAATTACTAAGAACTGTGTGCTGGAAAAGTTTTTGATTGGAATGATATATAGAGATACCACCTAGTAGAGTAAATGAAGGAGCTCATGATTAGCATCGAATGGGAATTCTTCTACCACATCAAAGAACCTTCTTATTCAAAGTTAGCAATTGAGTTCCTCACAACTCTTAAGGTTTTATGAAATGGTTGTGATGTGTATGTTGAGCCAGGCATAATCAAATTCAGATTATTTAGGATGAAATATAAGATTTGCCCAAATAATTTAGCTAAATGCCTTGATGTAATAAATAAAGGTTCAACAGAGCCTCCTCCCACCTTTAAAATTGAAGTCACTCAATTTTAGAAGTCAATCACTAATAGAACTGCAAACTATAATGGCAATAATAGCTAGGCCTTCAAGTTCAAAAGCCATGCTCATCTCTTCATCACTTGGAACGTTAATGGTGGGGGGGTAATCCAATGGAAACTACACCATGATGGACTTATTCTCCCTATGATGCATGAAGAATAAAGAGAAGGTGAACACCCTTTAGCTACTGATGCAAAGAATTGATGGCCACATGGACAAATCAAAAGCCATTGTGATGGCTCATTACATCATGAAATTATCAAAACTAGTAAAGGTTATTCCTCCCTATTGGGGAAAAACTTAAAGAAATAGAAATCATGCTGGCGAAGCTGCGTACAAACGAACCCATTTGTGAGAAGATGTTGATAAGTATAAGTATCTTATAAAGGTTAAATAGTGGGTTGATCAAACTAATGCTTAAGGAAGGAGAAGTTCCTTAAGAAGAAGAAGAAAATGAGAATATTAAGGAAGAGGTTAGGGCTAGAGTTGAAACTCAAGAGGTATTGGATTTAGTGGGCCTGCTCTATCTTTGTCTCCTTTCGAGCAAAAAATTCTTAAGCGCTGGAAACACTTACTGTTGCTATTAAAAGGGTTAAAACATCCTTTTCTTCCCTCCATCAAAAAGTGAACTAGTTCAAGGGTCAGTTGAAGGATGCAACTCAAACCCCTGATTAGATTGTTGAAGGGTTAAATCTACAACCAAGAAGTCCAATTGATCAAGAGTAGCAAGTTGAATAGTCTGCAACGAGCTAAGAATCTAAGGATCTTCCCTCCAAGGAACCAGAGGTAACATTAGACCCTGTAGAGCCTACAGTGCCTATAGAAACCATAGAACCAATCCCAGCCTCTCCTTCTAAACCGCTCCTCCTTATGAACAATCTGCATAATATTTTATACATTTCATAGTCTTTTTTATAAATTATAGTTGATGATGGACTACATCTTATGTGTCTTTTTTTTAAAAAAATGAATAAGTTTTTCTTCTTTTTCTATGTACTCTTATGTGTTATATATGTTCTTTTTTTTTTATGAATAACCTTGAATTACTTGTGCTTATGATCTTTACTTTTGTTCTTTTAAACAATGCCAAAGGGGGAGAGAATTCTATGTATAATAAGTTTGGAGGAAAGAAATAAAAGATAAACATGATAATTTAACTAGTAACCTTGATAGGTTAAGGGGAGTTAAGAATTGATAACCTGATATGATGTGTTTCTTATCCTTAGCCTTTAAAGTATTACTTGTCATCATTAAAAAAGGAGAGAATGTTGAACCTCCTAGGTTCTAAGATCTTATTTTGATGATTACAAATAACACTTAGGACCAACATTTGCCTAAGATTGTTTGTGTTAAACTTACAAGTACATCAATTCATTGAACTGTAATGATTGGAGAAGAATTTACTCTTTGTTCATTTGAGTTGAAGATTAAAAAACTCTAAGTATTAAAAGATGAAAATTAAAGCAATCTTAATTGAATTGCCCAACGGGTGTTACCCACTTTCAATAGGCATTAAAGACTGTGCAACGAGCATTACTTCTTTTACAACAAGTGTTAGAAAAGTGTTCTAGTGTGAGCTATGTCTACAGACCTCGCCATGGGCATTGTGATGTCACCATGGGCATTAAACAAGTGCTCAAGTATAAGCTATACTCTTTAAACCTCATAATGGGCATTGTGATTTCACAATAGGCATTGAAGAAGACCTCGCAACTGATGTTACACTTTCATAACAAGCATTAAAAAAGTGCTCTAGTTTGAACAATGCTTTTTAGTCCTTGAAATAAGTGTTATATTCTCACAATCGACATTGAAAAAGTGTTTTAGTATGACCCATACCTTTTAGACCTCACAACGGGGTACACTCAAATAACCAATAAATATTGAGATGTTTCCCATGGGCATTGTGAAAATTCTAATAGGCGTTAAATCACTTCTATAGATTTTGGAAAATAGAGCCAAAAGATCACATTGTCTAGAAATTAATAGTAGGCATTATGGAACCTGCATCGGGCATTGAGGTTAGAATCAATGACCATTGCTTATGTCCAATAGCCATTGAAGAAAAAGTGAAACAAACATAAAAAATGTCGAAGTAGGAGCCTTAAGCCAATTACTCTCAAACATCTAGTTCCAATGGGCATTTTGATAGGACCAATGATCGTTGAAGTTGATTATTAACTATCAAACATTCATTTTTATGAAATCAATAATGGTTGGTGACTCAACAATAGGTATGAAGTTTTTTCAATAGGTGTTAACTAATTACAACTGTAATGTAAAGTGACATTTCTTCTCTAATGGTTAGTTCCTTATTTAGTCTATAAAAGGGAACCATTCTCAACAAAAAAAAAAAAAGGAGAATTGTTCTATTAAGTGAGTAATCCATTGTGAAAGCTTTTCAAAAATAAAAAAAAAAGGTTGTTGCATAATGAATAAAGACTGAATTAGCGTCCAAAAGACATTCATTAATCAAGCTTGAGAGTAACTTAAAAGAGTCATCTTTAAAACAAAATTTGAAGGACATATTTTTCAAGAACTTGTTTTACTTTTCACTCACATCAAGCTTTCCTTGTGAATGTACTTTGAGCATCTATTCTTGCTTGAGTGAGAGAGCTTTTTTCCTTATCCTAAAAGTGTAATAATCTCTTGGTTTGTAACTCAGAGTTGAGAGACCATTTGAAAGTTTCTCTTATGAAAGGTTTATGGTAGTACCTAGAAACTACTCTAGGTGAAGGTCAAATAGTACTTATTAACTACTTGTAAGAGGTTGATAGTGCCTAAGAATTTATTATTTGTAAAGGCTTGGTAAGTGCCTAAAAATTTATTGTTGTTAAATTTATAGGACATGCTCTTGTATGGTAGGATCAAATTAGAAGTATTAGAAGAAGATATGGGGATCCACCAATTTATACTTGGGTAGATATGAAGAGGGCCATGAGAAATAGATTTGTTCCTAATTATTACCTTAGAGATGTACATAAAAAGTTGCAAAGACTTGTACAAGGTTATAAGAGAGTGGAACAATATTATCAAAATCTTGAAATCACCTTGATGAGTGTCGAACTTGAAAAGCCTATGAAGCAAACTTTGGTACATTTTCTTGCAGGTCTCAATAAAGAAATTGCCAGTGAAGTTGAGTTAAAACAATATGTACTTTGGAGGAATTATATCACTTTGATATTATGGCAGAGAGGCAACAAAAAAGTAAGCATTCTAAGGGCAATTATAATTCAATTTTTTAAACTGACAGTTTGAAAGTGGTAATAAGCCTATTAATATGCCCAAGACTAAACCACTAAAAAAAGAAGGAGGGAGTAAGCCCAATTTTAATGCTAGGGTTGAACCCCCTAAAAGGCCAAGTTTAATTGTTTGCTTTAAGTGTCAAGGGAGAGAGATGCATGGCATATGATTGCCCTAATAAGAGGACCACGGTTATGCATGATGGTGAGATAGTAAGAGATGATGATGATTTATGGTTATGCAACCAACCTCGATATGCCTTCATTAGAAGATGCAAGCCATTTTGATGATGATGACGATGATGATGGTTATTGTGGCTAAGCATTCTTTAAGTTTGCAAGTTAAGGATGATCAAATTCATAGGGAAAATATTTTTCATTCTAGGTGTAAGATAAATGACAATTTATGTCTTGTTATTATTAATTGTGATAATTACACTAATGTGGCTAGTACCTATATTATTGAAAGGCTAAATTTACCAACCATGAAACATCCTAAATCTTATAACTTGTAATGGTTAAACAATAGTGGGGAAATAAAAGTCATTAAGTAAGTTTTGATATCATTTTCTATTAGTAGATTTAAGGATGAGGTGCTTTGTGATGTTATTCCTATGCAAGCTAGCCATATACTTTTGCAATTTGTTAGGCAAGCCAAACATGATGGGTTTTCTAATACTTGTGAGGGTAAGCATATTGTTTTGTATTCTTTAACACCTCAATAAATTTTTTAGGACCAAAAGATAATAAAAGAGAGTGCATTAAACTAAAAGAAAGAAAAAGTAATGTGATAGAAGAATAGTAAGAAAACTAAAGAAATAAGTGAGATTAGAGTAAAAAATTGAGAGCAAATAAGGGATGCCTATAAAAAAAAGTGAGGGGCATATAAAAGGAGAGGGTGTGAAAAAAGTTATATTTGTAAAAGAGAGGGATGTGAGGAAAGCCTTGCTAGCCAAAACGGCCATGTTATACTTTTCTATAAAGATTTATAATTAACATGTTTTTCTTTTAGTGATGATCTAACCAATTTTCTTCCTAGTTCTTTTGTTTCTTTACTGCATGATTTTTCAGATTTGTTTCCCAAAAATGTGCCCAAGGGATTGCCACTCTTAAGTGGTATTTAACACCAAAATGATTTCATTTTATGCTCTTAAATCCTAAATAGGCTAGCCTATACGTTAGACTACGTTGGTCAAACCTAAGTTAAAACTCTTTTTTGATTTAACAATGTAGATTGATATGTTCTCACATCAATTTTAAGTGTTGATTTTGTAAATTTTTAGATAGATTTGCATTGAAAGTTGAATGGGAGTCTAAATCTCAAGCATTATGACAGGCATTCTAATTCACAGGGGTGAATTTCAATTTGTGACCGCTATCTTGGAAGAAGAATGGAAAAAAGATGAGGTAGATAGGTTCACAGTGGAAATCGCAAGTACTATCTTGCTAAGGATTTTGTAAAGTTATAATCGATGAATTCGTGGTAAGAGTCGCATCCAAAATCATGACTATGACTTATGGATTTGCCTAAAGTGAATCAAGTCTATAACCAGAGCATGCCAAGTGTCCTAGAAATCGATTGGTTTATGAAAATTCATAAGGGTGACATACTAATCGAGATCGCGATTTAATGTAGTTATATTTCTTTGTCAAACAGAATGATTCGCGATGGCAATCACGTCCTGAAGAAAAATATTTTGTGACCGCAACTTTTGTCAAGGTTGAACAACATAACGGTTATATTTCTTGAAAGACCAATGGTTGTGTGCCATGTGGATTAGCCATTGGATACAAACTGGGTTCATCACTGTGATTTCAATAATTTATGTATAAGAAGTGACATCGCGATCGTGAAGGACTAGTCATGACCACGAAATCAGTCTAACAAGCATTTAATGCATGATCTATCTAGCACAACTTAGAGATTTATAAATTTCTTTGTTTGTAACATCTCTTTTGTGGTTGTTACCTATAAATACTCCACCAAACGTACATGAATGTAAGAGAATAGTATTGAATATAGCTAAACTCATTCAAATTTTAATTTTTCCCACCAATTCAACCCCACCTTATTGGTGTTCAAGGGCCAACACTATAGAAGTAACCCCGAGGAGACAAAGGAGCTTCAAAGGTAAGTTTAGGAGAATGGAAAAAGATTTGGTCTCAGAAAGTGTGAGTCTTTATGCGATTCTTGTTTTGTTAGTACCTAAAAAGGATCGATGTTGGCATATGTGTGTTGATTGTAGGGCCATTAATAAAATAACTATTAAGTATAAGCATCCAATTTTAAGCTTAGATGACATGTTAGATGAATCGCATGGAGCATGCATATTTTATAAAATTGATTTGAAAAGTGGTTATCATCAAATTAGAATGCATGAAGAGGATGAATGGAAAATAACTTTTAAAACTAAATATGGATTAGTTATACATTTTGGGATAACTAATGCCCCTAACACTTTCATGAGATTGATGAACCATATCTTATGTGCATACCTAGGAAATTTTGTAATTATTTATTTTGATGACATTCTTGTTTATTCTAAGTCTTTAGAAGATCATTTAGATCATGTAAGGTTAGTTTTTGAAGTTTTGTGAAAAGAAAAGTTGCATATTAACCTTAAAAAGTATTCTTTTTGTACTTCTAAGGTTGTTTTTCTAGGTTTTATTGTTAGCAAAGATGGAATGGAAGTTAATGAAGAAAAGTTAAGTGTCATAAAGGCATGGTTGATTCCATCTAGTGTAAGATAGGTAAGGTCTTTTCATGGTTTAGCAAGTTTCTATAGGAGGTTTGTAAAGGATTTCAGCACCAGTGTGACTTCATTAATGAAAATTATCAAAAAGAGTGTTGTCTTTAAATGGAGGGAGGCGTAACAATATGTTTTTGACTTATTAAAATCTAAATTAACTAGTTCATCTTTATTAACTTTGCCTAACTTTGCTAATACTTTTGAAATTAAATGTGTTGGGTATTGGGGTTGTTTTAATGCAAGAAGGAAGGCCTATAGCTTACTTTAGTGAAAAACTTAATGTACTTTCATTGAAATATCTAACTTATGATAAAGAGATGTATGTCATGGTTAGGGCTTTGCAAACATGGCAACATTATCTTCACCCATAAAATTTGTCATTCATATAGACCATGAATCTCTTAAATATCTTAGAGGATGATAAAAATTGAACAAAAGACATGTTAAATGGAGTGAATTTATCGAGCCTTTTCCATATGTCATAAGGTATAAACAAGGTAAGGAAAGTATAGTAGCCAATGCACCATCTCAAAGGTATACTCTTCTTTTTATTCTTGATGTTAAATTACTTGGTTTTGAGTATATGAAAGATTTAGATGCTAATGATTTTGATTTTTGTGAATTCTTTGCAAAGTGGAAAAATGGTGTTTTTGATAAATTCTTTAGGCATGATGGATACATGTTTAGAGATAAAAAAAAAAAAAACTTTATGTGCCTAAGAGTTCTTTATGTGAATTGCTAGTTAGGGAAGCACATAATGGTGGACTTATAGGTCACTTTGGAGTACAAAAGACTTTGGATGTTTGCGTAAACACTTTTACTGGACTAATATGTGAGTTGATGTTCAAAAGTGTGTGATAAATGTATTGCCTACAAACAAGCTAAATCTAAGTCAAAATCGCATGGTCTTTATATGTCTTTACCCATTCCTAATTCACCTTCGAATGATATATTTATGGATTTTGTTTTGAGGCTATCTAGGTCAAAACATGGTAATTATCTATTTTGTGGTTGTTAATAGATTTTCTAAAATAACATATTTTATTGCATGTCCTAAAATTTATGATGCCATTAACATAGCTAATTTGTTTTTTAAAGAGAATATGTGGTTACATGATATGCCTAAAACTATTATTAATGATAGGGATACAAAATTTTTTAGTTTCTGATACAAAATTTTTTAGTTTCTTTTGGAAAACATTATGGGGGTAAGTTATGGACTAAGTTCTTATTTTCTACTTCATGCCACCCATAAACTAATGGTTAAAGTGAGATTGTGAATAGGACTATAAAACAACTTTGAGAGTTTTGATCAAAAAGAATTTGAAGTCTTAGGAGGAATGTTTACCATATATAGAATTTGAATATAATAAGAGTGTGTATTCTTCTACAAATTATTACCCTTTTGAGATTGTTTATGAATTTATACCATTGAATCCTTTGGATTTATCCCTTATTCCTTCTAATTTGCGAGTTGATATGAAAGGTAAAAAGAAATCTAATTTTATTAAACAATTACATGAGAAGGTGCATTTGAATATTGAAAAGAGAAATATGTAAGTTACAAGAAAAACAAATTAGGGTAGAGTTAAAGTTGTATTTGAACCTGGTGATTAGGTTTGGGTACTCTTTAGGAAAGAAAGATTTCCTAACCTTAAAAAAAGTAAGCTAGACCCTAGGGGAGATGGACCTTTTCAAGTTTTAGAGGGGGTTAATGGTAATGCTAACAACTTAGACTTGCTTAATTATTATAATGTTAGTGCTACATTAAATGTTGTTCATTTATCTCCTTTTGATTTTGATAAATATGTTAATTTGTGGACAAATCCTTTTGAGGAATGAGGGAATGATACAAATGGCCAAGGTAAATTAATCAACGATCTACTTCAACTTCAAGGCTTAATCACAAGAGGAAGGCTAAAGAAGTTTAAGAAGGCAATTGAAGCATTCATGCAATAAGGAGTTACACTTAGATTAGCTCAAGAAGAGCAAAGGATGCTAGAAGCCTAATTAAAAGATGGTGGGAGCTTAAACTCTTTAATGGAGCATTTAACTTAATATAATAGAGCCCAACTTTAAGAGAGAAACAAAGGCCCACCCAATTCAGCCAAAATATGGAGCAAGAAGTCTAAGGCATGTAAAAGGAAGCCCAAGGCATGTAAGCATGGAAATAGGGCCCAAAGTTGAAGATTCTTACAAGATATCCTTAGTTGGTAATGTTTCTAATACCATTAGGATTAATTCATTAGGCCGAATCATTTTCCTTTTCTATTTAGGACTACTAGTTATTTTCTAGTTAGAAAACTATCTTGATCTAATCTTATTGTCTAATCATAATATTTCTTTAATTTTCCTATTTAGCTTAGGTTTGTATTTTCCTTATTGTATTAGGAAATATAGAATTTAGCTGAGCTTTGTAAACTGAATCCTAGTAGGTTTTAGATTAAGCATTATATGGCTATAAATAAACTCTTACATTTAGCCAAGAGGGATTTAATCAATAATATTTTTTTTAGCAATTTTGCTTGTGAGATTAAATTCTCTTCTTAAGTTCTTAAGTGGACTTAGTCAAATTATTGAGTGAACGCTTAATAATTTTACAAAATTGTCAATTCTAATCTTAAATTGGCTTAGTTGATTTAGAGTTTAAGTTAACACAACTTTGAATCTTTATAACTTAGGTTGCTAAAAATAAGTTTTCTAGAGGTCTAGATGAGATTTGCATATCAAAACTCCAATACTGTGTTTGATAGATTTAGGCAACTATTCTTTAGCATAAGGGTAAGGATTTAAATCAATCTCATTTGTATCGGATACACAAAGGCCAGATCCCTATATCTAGGCAATTTAGGGGCGCCTAACCTCTTTCCCATGTCGTACCTAATTTTCAAACCCAATCTTTGATGGAGTGAACATGGATTAGGCCTTTTAGTTAACCTATTAGGCTAAAAATCCATCATTGCCCAAAATTTTATCCCAACCAAGGTTAGCTAGTGACTACATTTAGACTTAGGGGTGATACCAAAGTATCATCTCACCCACTATTGACCATCTAAATCTCCATAAGGGCCTTAAAACCTCATGAGGCCCTCTTAAAGGGTCCTTCAATGACTCTAGGCACATGCCACAAATTAAGGTTATACCAATGTATAACCCTTGAACTCTCGATCCTTTAATGGTCAATAAAAGGTTAGGAGCCATAAGTAAGATCCCACTTGTTCGAGCACGACCACAAAATTGAGGCGTTCATAATGGCGACTCTACTAGGGATTCAAAATTGACTTCACAATTACTCTCTAGTTCACTTTTATAATATTATCCTTATGGTTAATAGTCCATTATATTCATTTTTCCTTCACACTTCACCACATGCATTAGGTCTACCTTTTAAACAAACTAATGAATTCTCTAAACTTAAGACCTAAGCTTCATTCAAGCTTATGAGATGGTGAAGGGAGTTTATCATTCGCGAGCCAAGTACCTTATTGTATATCAAATAGGGGATATATGACAACCATCCCCTGAGTTTACAAGAGCCATCAACTGCAACAACCTCTCTAAACATTAGGTGTGTGTAGGAGCCAATAGTATCTTGGAATAGGTTACCCCTTTTGTTTGCATTCCATCCAAATCAGGGTTGAAGTTTCTGAAGAACATGTCTAAGTATTCCCCTATGTAAATATGCAATGTAAGCCTACCCTAATTGATGTAAATATTTCATCTAAATGCTTATATATTTCCTACTCCATGTTGTATAAATATTCTTCCTCATGTAAATACCTTTATTTTTCATTATATAGTACTTATGTGCATCCTTTCCCCTTTATTATAAAAGGGATCCTTTGTTTACATTTATACATTCTTGTCATTAAAGTAAAAAGATCTTTATGTAAATATTAGTTTCTTTTTTGTGCTTTTGTAGTCTCTTTGTAAAATATTATTTAGGGATTTCAATCTTACTTAGTTTGAGAGACTATGCGCATTCACTATCCCATGTTAATAAATGAATAAGACCAAACTTAAGGAAGAGCTACTAGACCTCATATATAGGAGTAATAACGTTGGAAGGATATCTTGTGAATAACATGTGTATCTCATGCATACATGTATTATTATTTGCTTATGCATCATTTTAATAACCCTTATTTTGCAGCCATCATAACTTCATCTAAATTCTCATGAAAAAGAAAAGGAAATAGGCTTGTTAGAAATAGTAAGATATCTAGCCTAGTTTACAAACCAAAATTACTTATGGAGCAATCAATATCACCCAAAGTAATGTAAAGGATGAAGGCATAGTTTAGCTGGATGATTAAGGAAAAGGTCACCAAGGAAGTGAACAAGTGCCTCAATGAGATTTTAAAGAAAGGAGAAACCTCTACTACTAGGACTAATAAGGGGAAAGCACCCATAGAGACCCCCCCTCTTGTAGTTATTAATGATGATTTGTTTAGGATGGAAGAGTATCATAAGAGCACATTGGCCAAAGAAGCAACTAATAGAGTAGTAGTTTTTAACAAGAATATGGAGAGTGAGAAAGAGAATGTTTAATTTGATGGGTTTGCTAAATAATTGGAGAAAATCTTGACACTAAGGGCAAGAGGCCTTAAATAAAGGACTGACATTAAAGAGTTGCTAGCACATAAGCATGAGAATCTCCCGACTAACTTTTAAATGCTTGAACTCCTTAAGTTCATAGGGATCTAAAATGCTAAAAGCTATGTCTATTCTTCGTGTTTGTTATGAAGGCATTTAGGGTTCCAATCGACATAAAGTTAGAATTATTTAAGCTATCATTGGAAAGGTCGACTAAAACATGGTATTCTAACCAACCTAAGACAATTAGAAAGGACTAGAAATGATTGATGGAGGCTTGTACGAAACACTATGCATGCAACTTAGAGTTAGAAGTCACCTTCCAATCCAGTGCCTTTTAAAGGAAAGGACCATAATTTGGCTTTATTTATTAAAGCTAAGGTGAAGGGGAGGTGTCCGCTTATGTGATGGTGGATGATGGCTCCATAATCATTATGTGCCCTTTAAAGTTACTGTCGAAGTTTGGAATGTCTATGGTAGATTGAGAGGTATATGATACTATCATTTGTGCCTACAATGATAATAATAAGCCAACTATTAAGCTATTTAAGATTGTTATAAAAATAGGGATTATGGAGGTTATGGTGGAATTCATTGTGTTGGATATACTAATAACATTTTTGTTATTATTAGGAAGGTCATGGTACCATCTTCTAGGAGGAATGCCATCTACACTGCACCAAAAAGTGAAGATCCCTTACAAAGCATAAATAGTTACCATTGGTGTTGAGGTAGAAGAGGTAGTGTTTGTATTGCACATAGTTGTTCCTTACTGTAGAGCTTTTTCATGTTGTTGTGTTATAGACAATTGGGTGGATCTAAAGATGGTGAGCATCATGAAGAATAAGAATTTCCTCCTGAGACAAGGATTGGGCAAGAGCTCTATAGGTGTTCCAAAACTTTTGTACATCCCAATTTAGACTTTTAGAGCTAGTTTGGGCTTTCATATAAACTATAAAAAGGTACTGAGTAAAGATCTTTAAGGGCCATTTACAAACTTCTTTATAAAGGAAGGATCAATGATTGAGGAAATAGAAGAAAAGGTTGAGATTAAGGCACTTAATGATCTAAAGAATGCATTTATAAAAATCAAGTCTAGGATGTGGAGTCCATATATTATAATTATTGAGATTCATCTAAAAAGGAGGACTATAAAGGCAAGAAGAAGAGCAAAGGTAAGAAGGTTGTGAAGGTGGTAGAAGATGAGGAAAAGGATCCTTTTGTAGTGTTGTATGGCCAACAAACTAGTTAGCCATGAAAGGACAAGAAGAAGATTTCTAATGATGAATGATATGAATTGTTTCAACAGTGCATGTTTGACCACTAAATATGGGAGACATGTAAGGTAATTAAAAAGAAATATGTTAAGCCATATGTACCTTATGAGGATCTAGAATGGGGATAGAATAGACTAGGTAGCTATACAAAGGGAGATATATAGAGATTAATCTAGCAAACATTAAGAGCATGATTGTTAATTCCATTAAAGATATGGAAAGTGAGGAAGCACAGAGGTAGTCATCTAAAACTAAGGAGGTTGAGTTAGATGGAATGACTCTATGGGAAAGCTTTCTAAAAATTGAGCTAGGCACCAATTATGAGGGAATGGTAAAGCCCATGACTGAGACTAAAGAAAGGATTATGATACGAACTTAGGTAACTTATCTCAAACCCATATACAATATTAAAGCTAATGCCAAAGATCTATCAACAAATCAAGCAAAGAAAACTCTAATTCCTAATAAGACCTTTAGATAAGTTGTATATAGCAACCTTAGTTATAAAGTATTAAAGGTTGTTTAAGCTAAGCCTAAGATAAATAAGTCAATTTTAAGCTTAGGTTAAACTAGTTTGAATGAACCAAGCTTTCACTTGATAAATTCATTAAATCCTTCAAAGAACTAAAGAAGATAATTAAATCTCACAAAACTTATTTGTATTGATCACGAGTTCCTCTTCTTACATGTTTTTTTTATGGCATACTCATAGGCATGATAATGTTAACTAATTAGGAACTAAAGATTTAATCATATTGTAAAAACTAGAATAAAACTAAATATAAATAAAGCCTTATGCCAATTTGACCAAGAAGAGAATGTAATCTTCCTAAACGTTTATAATTTGAGGAACAATTTAATCCTATTCTAAAAAGGAATAAGCATTCAACCAAAAAAGGGAGAAATGGGAAAACAAGTCAACAAATCAACCTTTAACAAATCTTTGACATATCTTGGACTTTTTGACCATTTGATCAAGCTTGGTCACCCTTTCCATGAATTCTTCTTAGGGTTTATTTGCTTACAATTAAAAAAACTTGAAATATTTTTGAAAGTTTTTTAGAATCTTCTAAAACCTTCATAGAACTTTTAGAATCTTTTAGAACATTTTTAGTGCAAATTGCTCTATTTAAATAGTTGGACTAATAGATTTCATTTTAAGGATCCACACATGAAATTAAAGTGTAAAAATAACAATTTTGCCCTTGAGAAAAAGATCCACTGAATGCTCCATTTTCACAAATGCTTGTTTTTTTTATTTGTTCTTGCATGAACATTCCCAAAACTTCTTTAAGCGTGCCCTTATTATTGGTCTTTTATATTGGATTGGTTCTTCTTGTTTGGTACTTTCTTGGTTTGCATCATTTACTCCTTCCTCAAAATGACTTATCCTCGAATTATGTAGCTTGTCAAAATCAAAAGGAGACAAATCAGAAACATTAAAAATAACACTAATTTCATACTCATTAAACAAGTCTATCTTACAAGCATTATCATTAATTCTTTCCTAGACTAAATGGACCATCACCCGTAGGGTCAAACTTGGATTTTCTTTGATTAGGGAACCTTTCCTTTTTGAAGTGTATCTAAACCCAATCACCAAATTCAAATATTATTTTCACATGTCCCTTATTGGCTCATTAGCTATGTTTTTATTCCTTTTTTCTATATTCATGTATACTTTTTCATGCAAAATTCTAATAAATATGGCTTTCTTTTTATCATCCAAATCAATGCATATATTCAATGGTAAAGGAAACAAATCTAAAGGAATCAATAGAACAAAACTATAAATAATTTCAAAAAGACAATAATGTGCAAATGAATGCACACTACGATTATATGCATATTCTATATGTGACAAATATTCTTTTTATGTTTTCAAATTCTTTTTAGCCAAAGTTCACAACATTTGTCCCAATGTTCTATTAACAACTTCGGTTAGTCCATCGACTTGTGGCTAATAAACAATAGAAAACAATAACATAGTCTTTAATTTTTTCTATAAAATTTTCTAAAAAAAGCTAAGAAATTTAATATCTCTATCACTAGTAATAGTTTTAAGCATATCATGCAAACGTACAATTTTTTTGGGAAACAAATTTGCAATATTTACGACTTCGACAGTTTTGTAGCATGCAATAAAATGTGTCATTTTTTAAAAAAAGTCAACAATAATAAAAATGGAATTATTACCTTATTTAGATTTAGGCAGACTTAAAATAAAATCTATTGAAATATCAGCTCAAGACATGCTAAGAATATGTAATGGCATATTGATTTAGACTTACCTTTTCAAATTTGAACAAAATGCTCAGTACACTTTCTCAACAACCCTTCTTAAGTCTTTTTTTTTTTTTTAACAACGCATAATTCACCAATAAATTTTGACAGTATGAATTGCAACAGTGCATAATGTATGAATAAAATTCAATTTCTTTTTATTTTCAACATCTTATTATTAGGAATTTTTAATGTAATCAAGTACTTTAGAAAAAAAGTGAATATTGCAGAATTAAAAGAAGAAAAGAAAGAGAAATTTTAGATACAACTAGAAGTTATGCAACAGTAATATTTGAATATTTTTTCGTATTCATTATACTATTTGATTACATAAAATATAAAAAGGTGAATAAAAATATTAATAAATAAGCAATGCTAGTATTATATATTTTAAAATTAAAGTCAAATATAATTTAATATAATAATTCTTATTATTATTAATAAAATTGTTTGTCTAGATAGTCAAAATAAAAAATATAAAAAACAATCCAAGCACATGTAAAAAGTGAATATAAATCACTAAATTATGTACTGAATCAAAAATAGAAATATAATCAAATGCACCTTATAGAAGTAATGACACTATAAAAATAAATAACCCTTTCCTTTATCTGTTGGCGCCAATTATCTCAAACCAACAATATAATAAAGAGAACAACATTAGACATAAGAATTACTACAAGCATAGTAATGATGAAAAGTAATTTCTTATGGGTCCTACCCGTCTGTAACTAATGCCTTAATCGAATAACATTGCATAACACAGTTTCCAACTTTATTATAGCTTCCATTCTTCAACCCTCTTTACCAACACTTCTCCGTTGGAATAGCTTCTGCAACGGCTAAGCTCATCTTCTCATTCTCTTTCTCCTTCTCCTTCTTTACTATCATTTTTCTATGTTTTCTTCATGGCAAGTTTGTTGGAATTTTTATGTGGGCTAATATTAATTATGGATTAGTTTTAATTATTTATAAAACTGACTGAATAATATAGTTTATTGATTAGTGGATAAGTCCAATTAAAATAGTGATCAATTGAGTTATGGGCTTGTGATACCTTTGTGGGCCAATATGGAAGACGATCAATGTAGGTCTATTTTAACATGGACCTGTGATGGGTGGGCCTGTTAATTAAAATCTACTATAAATAGGCTAAGTCCCCTCTTTTGCCTTCATAATAATAAAAACCCTAGTTGTTGCACCTATCGTAGCCGTCTTGTGAGAAGGTCAAGGAGAGTAAGACTTAGCTCCCTTTTTCAACCTTTTTGACCTATTATCGATGTTCATTTTTCAGTGATCGGAATAATGACACAAAACAATTTGGGATCCAAGGCATAAAGAGGTATGCAATTTGTTTCAGCTTTCGGATATACTGCGCAAACATGTGCAATTTGCTTCCGCTTAACTCTAATTGGTGTTCTAAATTCATGTACTAGATCTTGAAAATTTTCTTACATGTGGTATCAAAGCATGAAATTGTACATGGTTTAGAACTCTAAATATTGTTTATTGATAATAACAAAAAAAAGGTTATTATTATTATTTTGATAACCGATTGTATAGATTTGGTATATATTTATTTACCTCTACCACAACAAGTTATGCGCCTAACTTTAGTGGTTGGTAAGGCGCGGAGAGGTTAATAGGTCTCAGGTTCGAATCCAGCTTTTGCCAAATTTTTCCTTTCTGCAAATTTTTTTTCTTTCCTTTTCTTTCTACAACCTCGTTCCCAAAATTGCCAACCCAATGTAAATAGGGCATTGCAATCTGCTCTTTTCACCCCACATCAGTGATGGAAGAAAAACTCTCGCTGTTTATGGGCAATTCATCTCTTGTACTTTAATTTATCTCTTGTGCATTGAAGAAGAGTCTCCATCTACACCCGCATCTCCATTATGTTATTAAGCTTGGCTTTAGTTGCTACAATTAAATATAAAAGGCTACAAGTTATTCCCATGTTAAAGGAAACATCTATCCTGCTCGGCCCTTTGAAGCCATTCATCGAACATGTCGTCTGTACCTTTTTTTTCTCTTCTTCCTGTGTTGTTTTGTTATCTTTCTCTCTCTTCACCTTGTCACATCGTAGCCCCGAGAGCCAATGAGAGACAATCCGGCGAGGGGAGGAACATACTATGCTACTGTGAGTGTCTCTGAAAGCGTCCATTAAAGGGTAGGCGTCTAAAACATCATCGTCTTGGTCTTTGTGGCATAAGATATTGGCAATGAGTATGGGATTGGGAGGGGAAGTTTTAAAGTTTACGAATTGATTAGTTAATTACTTACAACTTTGTCTTGCCCAATAACAAAGAATCCTTTGAACTTGTTTCAACTTGAAACCTTGGTTGGTCTTAATGGGAATTTAGTCCAAAAAGGAAGTCTCTTCCATAAGAACAATATGATCAGATTTTATTTCTCTTAAAAAAAATGAGTGTGCTATTTTGCTTCCCTGCGTGCGGTGACTGGCCGGGCTCGAGGACAAAGTTTTATTTTCAGTAACAAATGAATTCGTGGGGCAGAGTGGAAGGAGAGTCCAAGTGAAGTGGGACCCGAGGGACGTGATAAGGTTGCGTTGTGGAGATAATGATCATCCTGATTTGCTATGTGAAAAAGGGATGGGATAGTGGTGTCTTTGAATTCAAACTCAACTTTTGCACTACCAGCTCATGATTTAGTGGGTCCAGTAGCAATACTCCATTTCTATTGGGCTTAACGAATCTAGACCATCAAAGCAATCAAATTTGGGCTTTAAAAAAAATTGCATGGTCCATGGATGAAGGGTGTGAATATGGGGTTGAAATCCAATTTGGTAGAATTCTTAAAGAATTTGATGAATTTTGATTATTGTTAATTGTTTAATTTTAGCAATTTAGTCTAAAATTATATAATTTTGATCAAACTAAGAAAAAAAATGAAAGAGCAATGCGTGCCATGGGTCTCGAACCCACGACTTCAGGTCTCTTAGCTTTGATTTTAGTCAACTAAGCCAAGCCAATTACCTATTAATATCTTATCCAGGCTAATATTTATATAATCAACTTATAATTCATGTACATCATGACATATTTTATTTTTATTTTAATAATTATTAATATATGTGTGTGTGTGTGTGTGTGTATATATATATATATTCAGCTAGTTTATGTATATAATTGATTGTCTATTTATTATTTAGTGACATTGACCTTGTGATAAAAATTAAATAAATAGATAATAAATATTTGTTTTGCACATATATAAGAAAATAATCATGTGCTTAAAATTAAGGTATATTATGTTTGGTACCTTGTGTATCTTTTGAAATATATATTTGTATTTAGTATGTATTTTAATTGGGCTATTATAAATCTCTAATTAAAAATAATTTTATGAGTTGATATGGGTGTTACTGCCAAAGTGGGACATTCATTGAAATTCATAGAGTTATTTTTAATTTTTGCAAAGAGATAATTCCAAATTACTGTATCTAATAACCTGCCCAAAGGGTGTTATCAGATGCATTGATTTTGGGAGTGCTTGTTAGAATGAAGAGAAAATTCCAAATTAATGTATATAATAACCTGGCTAAAGGGGGTTATTAGATGCATTGATTTTGGGAGAGCTTATTGAGATGAAGCTATTTGTGCTTAGAGGTGCATTAGTCTAGAGAGTCTATCATCCCAAAGGGGATAGATTTCTCGAAACTAGTGTGATCTCAGTTGTGTGCTTCATAATTAGAAATTCTATTGCATGTGCATGTTCTGCCCAATGGGGAATATGTAGTGATGCTAGAATTTTCTAGATTGTGTAAATTATAAATTTGTTTTTGTGTATAGCCCAATTCTAATACATGTTTTTATTTTGCTCAAACGGTCTCCTTTAGTCTCAATAATAGTACTGCAACTGTTGAACTCTTAACTAGCACAAACTTTAAGAGGTGAAAATAGGACATTCAGTTTGTTTTGGAATGAGTGAGATAGAATATGCTCTTTGTGATGATAAGCCTACTAAACCCACCCGTGAAAGCAATAACGAGGAAAAGGAAATACAACCATAGTGGGAGTGTAAGAGATTACATTCTAAATTTGGTTCACCTTTAAACCAAACTTAGGGGGTCTGAAACTTGATTTATGTTTCTATTTTAAATAAGATCGTATATCAGCTTAATCTTGGAATCGAGATTTTGTCTCATTTTAGAGAACACCTTTTATGTTCCATTTTTAGAAGAAACTTGATTTTTGTTTCTGTTTTGGATAAATTGGATATCATTTGCTATTGGTAATGGAAGAGTCAATATGTTTTTAGATTCCAAATTGATCGATGAATGTGTTTTGTTCGATGATTTATATAGATTGTGCTTGGATGATACTAGTGATTGTAATCCTTGTTGTGAAGTCAATGATGTGACCAAACGATTCTTAATTAAAGAAAAATCTTTTTCATTGTGGCACAAACATTTAGGTCATATATCTAAAGAAAGAATTGGAAAACTAGTGAAAGATGATATTCTTCCTTTTCTTAATTTTGAGAATCTAGATATTTGCAGGGATTATATAAGGGGTAAATTGACTAAGATTAAAAAGAAAGGTGTTAATAGAAGTTTAAATCTTTTGGAGATTATTCATACTGATATTAGTGGATCTTATTCACCTACTATTTGTGTCAATAAATATTTTATTACTTTCATTGATGATTTTTTATGTTATGGCTATTTATACTCGATAGAGGAGAAATAAAATGTCATTGAGATGTTCAAAATTTTCAAAATTGATGTTGAGAAACAATTTGGAAAAGTCATTAAATTTGTGAAGTCTGATCATAGGGGTGAATATTATGACAAAAATAAAAAGACATTTTCCTATGTTTTCCTCTACAGATTCCTTTAGGATAATTACGGTCTTAGTTGCTCATTTTGATTTAGAGTTGTATCAAATAGATGTCAAAATGACCTTTTTAAATGGTGATTTGGGTGAGAAAGTTTATATTGAGCAACCTGAGAGTTTTAAAGAAAGTGGTAAAAAACACTTAGTTTATAAGTTTAAGAAATTTATTTATGGTTTCAAACAAGTTTCGTGTCAATGATATCTCAAATTTGATGAGATGGTCACTTCACTTGGTTTCACAGAGAACAAGATAGATCAATGCATTTATCATGAGACCAGTGGGAGTAAATTTATATTTCTTATTCTCTATGTTGATGATATTTTGTTGGCTAGTAATGATGTAGAAATGATTTGTGAGACCAAAGTAGTTACTCTCTAAGACTTTTTGATGTGAAAGATCTTGGAGAGGCATCTTTTGTCTTGGCTATTGAGATTCGTCGTGATCGATCTAGTCATTTATTAGGTCTTTCTCAAAGGGCTTATATTGATTGTGTGCTCAGTAGATTCAATATGCAATCTTACAAAGGTAGTGATACTCCTGTAATGAAAGAAGATAAATTTAATAAGAAGCAATGCCCTAAAAGTGATATCGAGAAATAGACCATAGATAATAATCCTTATGCAAGTATTGTTGGTAGTTTGATGTACATCCAGGTGTGTACAAGACCAGATATTGCATATGTAGTTGGCATTCTTGGTCGATATCTTTTTAATCCTGGGTGGGATCATTGGGTAGCTGCTAAGAAAATAATAAGATACTTACAAAATACAAAGGATTATGTGTTGATTTATAGACGTGTAAATGATCTTGAAGTGGTAGGGTATTTAGACTCTGATTTTGCAGGCTGTTAAGATGATATGAATCCACTTCGGGTTATATTTTTATGTTTGTTGGTGGTGCTATTTCGTGGAAAAGTGTTAAATAAACACTTACAACACCTTTTACTATGCAAGCTGAGTTTATTGCTTGTTATGGTGCTAGTACACAAGCTATATGGTTGAAGAATTTTATTTTTGATTTGCTTGTGGTTGATTCTATTGCTAGGCCATTTCGAATAAATTGTGATAATAATGTTGTTGTGTTTTTCTTTAAGAATAGTAAAAGTTCGAGTGTTCTAATCATATGGAGATTAAATATCTTATAGTCAAAGACTTAGTAAAGAAAAGAGACATTAAGATTCAATACGTTAGTATTGATTTGATGTTAGCTGATCCTTTAACCAAAGGACTTAGACCCATAGTTTTCAAGAAACATGTTTGTGATATGGGTGTTGTGAAGTCTTTTGATGTGTTTGGTTAGTGGAAATTTTTGTGCTTGTAATTGAATGTATAAGTTAAATAATTTTGCTACATTGCTTATTCATATTTATTTATATGAGTTAAGTGCTTTATAGTTGTTTGTTATTCGTATGTGCACATTCTATATATATAGCACGCTATGAGTTGTGTATGATGTGCTTAAGACTAGTGTGATTATCTTAAGCTATGTTGGTTTCCAATTGTGTTTCTAGAAACAAAGGCTAAGACATTGTGTGTGATGTGCTTAAGAATAGTGAGATTATCTTAAGCTATGTTGGTTTCCAATTGTGTTTCTCGAAACAAAGGCTAAGGCATTATGTGTGTATTTCCAAATAGAAATAACAACCTTATTGTGAAGCCTTGTAAATTTCTCTTGCTCGTTTGAGCATGTGTGAAAGAGAAATGTTTAGAGGAGTAATAAGAAAAATAGTGTATTAATCACATGTGGGCGCTATTTTCTTGCTACACTGCCATATCGGAATACAGGTCGGTTAAGTTGTCAATATTTGTGACGATGGATTGGTACTGTCAATAAGGGGCATAACTACTGCCATGATCTGATATTGATAATTTAATGTGGATATGATTATGTTTAAGATGTCACTTTATCAATAAACTATATGTTTTCTAAAATGTTGTGGCAACATTTGAGTTTAAAGTATTCAGTCCGAGAGTCGTTTTCAAAATGTTTTCTTTCATAAAACATGAAAAAGCCATAATTAATATTGCCCAGGTGGGAGAATGTTGGAATTTTTATATGGGCTAATATTAATTATGGGTTGGTTTTAATTATTTATAAAATGAACTGAATAATATGGTTTATTGATTAGTGGATAAACCCAATTAAAATAGTGATCAATTGAGTTATAGGCTTGTGACACCTTTGTGGGCTGATATGAAAGACGGTCAATGTAGGCTTATTTTAACATGGACCTGTGATGGATTAGCCTATTAAAATCTATTATAAATAGGCTAAGTCCTCTCTCCTGCCTTCATAATAATAAAAAAAAACCCTAGTTGTTGCACCCATCATAGTTGTCTTGTGAGAAGGTCAAGGAGAGGAAGACTTAGCTCCCTTTTTCAACCCTTTTGACCTATTATCGAGTGTTCATTTTTCAGTGATCGGAATAATGGCATAGAACAATTTGGGATCCAACGCGTAAAGAGGTATGCAATTTGTTTCAGCTTTTGGATATATTGCACAAACAAGTATGTAATTTGCTTCTGCTTAACGCTAATTGGTGTTCTAAATTCATGTACTAAATTTTGAAAATTTTCTTACAAAGTCATCTCAGTTTGGCTTAGAGGAGGATGGGTTGTCCAGGCTCCATGAGGAAGACAATGAAGTCGACATGGTCCAAACCAGGCATGATCCTTTAAGTAGTTATGATGTTGCCTCTGGAAATTGGATTTACGATCAGTCATATCCTCTCTATGACTCAAGTTGGAGTTATCTTAGTACTGTTGTAACTTGCTAAAGAAACGGAAGGCCTGATTTTGATTATGAGAAGTGGAGATGGAAGTCGTATAGTTGCTCAATTCCAAGGTATATACTTTAAATAATGTTGTTTCTCAATATTTCTAATTATAAGTACTAAAATTATAACTTGAAATTGTAATTAAGGGACCAATATGATGTAACCTCTCTTTTTTTCTTTTTCTTTTTTTTTTTTGAGGAAATAAGATGTAACGTCTTTGTTTCTAGGAATTCCTACATTTCAATTTTGGATGTCCCTTAGGAATTTAGACGCTTCAAAAAATATACTGATGGCAATTAAGAAGAAAAAAGTGTAAGCATAACCAATATTTGGAAATTGTATATGATAATTGGTTTGCATTTTCTACCTGTTTAGATTCTGCTGTCTGCTTGTGTCTATATATGATTGAGACCATTAGGCTAGTAGCTTACTGGTTGAGTACTTATCCTTTAATGCAAGGGTTAAGTTCGAATCCTAATATCTCTGCCCTCTTAGGAATTTCCAATTTATTCAAAAATATTATATATTATGGGTGCGAGAATTTATTTAAGATCTAGTACATGAATTTGGAACACTAATCAATAGTTAAGCGAAAATGAATTTCATACCTGTTTGCACATTGGATCCAAGATTGTTTTGAGCCATAATTATAACTATTGAAATTAAACACTAAGAAACATATCAAAAGAATTGAAAAACGAGAGGTGAGTCTTCCTTTCCTTGACCTTCTCTCAAGATGGCTACCAATAGATGTAGCAACTAAGGTTAGGATTAAAAGACAGACGAGGGAACTTAGCCTATTTATAATAAATTTAACAGGTCCACCCATCACAGGTTCATGTTAAATTAGGCCTACACAGACCGTCTTCCATATCGACCTACTAAAAGGTGTCATAAGCCTATAACTCATTTGATCACAATTTAATTGGGTTTATCCACTAATCAATAAACTATATTATTCAATTCATTTTATAAAAATTAAAACAAACCAATAATTAATATTAGCCCACATAAAAAATTCCAACATTCTCCCACTTGGACAATATTAATTATGACATTTTCATGTTCCATAAAAATTTTTGAAAACGACTCTCGGACTAAATACTTTAAACTCAAATTTGGCCACAAAAGTTTAGAAAACATATAGTTTATTGATAAAATGACACCTTAAACATAATTTTGTCCACATTGAATCATCAATATCGGATCATTGCAATAATTATGCCCCTTATTGATATAGTACCAATCCATAGTCACAAATATTGACAACTTAATCGACTTGGATTGTGATATGTCAGTGTAGCAATAAAATAATACTCACATGTGATCAATGCACTATTTTTTTTTATCAGTCATCTAAATATTTCTCTTCCGTACATGCTTAAACAACCAAGAGAAATTCACAAGGCTTCACAATAACACTTTTGTTTCCATTTTGGAAATATACACAATATATGCCTTAACCTTTGTTTTCAGAAACACAATTGAAAATTAATTAATATAGCTTAAGATAATTACACTAATTTTAAGCATATTACGCACAACTCATAGTATGCTATATATATATTGAATGCACATATATTCATAACAAACAACCACAAAGCACTCAACTCATATAAATATATATGAATAAGTAATGTAACAAAATTATTTAACTTAAACGTTCAATTACAAGTATAAAACTTCCACTAACCAAACACATCAAAAGACTTTACAATACTCATATCACTAAAATATTTTTTGAAAATTATGGGTCTAAGTCTTTTGGTTAGAGGATTAACTAACATCAAATTAGTACTAGCGTACTGAATCTCAATGTCTCTTTTCTTTACTAAATCTTTAACTATAAAATATTTAATATTCATATTCTTAAAACCACTTGAACTCTTATTGTTCTTAGAAAAGAACACAACAACACTATTGTAACAATAGATTCAAAATGGCCTAGCAATAGAATTAACCACAAGCAACCCATAAATAAAATTCTTCAACCATATAACATGTGTACTAGCACCATAACAAGCAACAAACTCAACTTGCATAGTAGAAGAAACTGTAAGTGTTTGTTTAACACTCGTCCACGAAATAGCACCACCAACAAGTATAAAAATATAACTCAAAGTGGACTTCATATTATCTTGACAACCTGCAAAATTAGAGTATGAATACCCCACTATTTCAAGATCATCTACCCGCCTATAAACCAACATATAAATATTGTAATCTATACTATTTTTATTACCACTAATAAAATAAATGATTATAACAAAATAAATGACACACAAATCGTATTTAAAAATTGCAATCTTTGAAATAGAGCAATTAAAATAAATTACCAATTACATTGATTTAAAAGCCATGCCAAGCACCGTGCAAAAATACATAAGATAAAACACCCAAAAATGCTAAAACATATTATATTAAGGCAATTTATAATTTATGGATAAATTCATTCGAGATTAAGGGGTAGCTCCCTAAACAGTAAATGGTATACATGTTCATTTATTATACATATTAAAGATATTTATCTCTATTTATATTTTATATTTTTTTAGTCATAAAAAATAATTTTCTCATCTATAAGATTTTTTTTTTTTGAGAAGTCATCCATAAGATTATAAAAATACTGTTATATAAATAGAAAAATAAAAATAAAGTCCACATATTCAAATTTTAATTTTTTCCAGAAATATAACATTTTTATAGAAATCAAATATTGCAATTCAAATTTACTAAATCATTTTTCTTAAAAATCCAACAATGAAACGCAACATTTAAATTTTTTTTTCATTGTTTTCTTTTTCAGTTGAAAATTATAAAATTGTAGGATAATTTTTTAACAAAACAAAGAACATAAATACTCATTGACTACCCACGGAAAAATCCAGTTTAAAAACCTTAAGAAAGAAAATTAATCTTAAAAAAGAATAATTAAAAGAAAACTGTTCTTACGTCGAAGGTACATAATTGAATTCCGTATAGTGAGGAAATAGTATATTTTATGCTTTGTAGAAATGACTTACATTGACAGCTGGTTCTGTCTTACATTATAGATCTTAAGCAACAATATGATAGTTAGCAAGAGAGTTGTAACGATAGAGGAATGAATCGAAGAGATTGAATTAAGAAATTGAAACACATGAATAACATCATTCACTAGAATACAGAACTGACCAAAATTACAGAGACCATCTACATCCATTCTGACCACACCTACGAATTAAATCGGCATACTTTTACTGCTGACCTATTCCACTAAATAGAAAACAAACAGACACAAGTTGAAAACAAGGAAGACGTGAGTTTTTGCAAAAAAATCTATATCCAGTAGATCAGAAGTTAACTAAGTCTACAGTCTCATATGAAGCACTAACAAATATCAAAACCAAAGTTACACAAGATAGCATCAAGACTTCATTGAGTCAGGTTCATAACCGTGGACCCTCAAGCGATAAACGCAAGTGTGGGCAAAGCTTCCATGGTTGGATGTGAAGTCTAGCCTAATAGTGTCAACAATGCCAGAGGTCACCGAGTCCAACACAGGAAACGTCTGAGCATTGCTCTTCTCAAGTTCATAAGTAAACTCAGTTAAAAGAAACATCTCATTATCAATTGCTAAATCATTATCATGTCCTTGCAGCCAACCAAACACCTGACAGTCTTTGGGAGCACTTGACCTGTCATAAGCAACAGTCTGTGCATGCAACAATAGTTTTTTTTAGAGCACACATATATATAATATCAAAAGGAAAGCAAAAAAGGCTATAATATTAGTAAAGGTGTGTGTGAGAGAGACAAGAAGAGAGTAAGAAAACTAAATGGCTGTTTGATATCAACTATCTAATGTGTGTATTCGTTTCTGGTTTCATAAACTGAAAAAGCGTTTCTTGAAAAGTAAATTGCAGAAACAAGTAAAAATCACTATTTATCATTTTATAGGTTTTGGCAACCAATTTTTGTCTTTTAAAAAAAATAAATTTCAAAAAATATTATATTTAATAATAACTTTAATATTCAAATTTTGACAACAGAAACATAAAGCCAAAATCAAAAACCAAACTAAACAAACCGATATAAACAGTAGAAGGATCCAAGTGCGCCAAGGATTTGTCTTCATCTCTAATCTCATACACAATATTTTAAACAATCAAACCTATAAATGTTTCCCTCTCACAATCTCTTTGTCATGGTAACAAACTAAAGGTTTTTTAATTCAATTTACAAAATAGAAGAATTCAAGTCAGCCAAGAATCTCATTCATCTCTAATCTCATATACAATATTTCCAACATTTAAACCCATACACGCTTTCCTCTGACAACCTCATTCATGTTTCCCTCTGACAACCTCATTTACATAATAATAATCAATGCATTTCTAACTAGATGAATAGAAGAAAATGCAAAATTACAAATACAAATAAAATATGGTATAAGAAAAAAGAATAACTAGACTCTCCCTCCAACAACACTAGGACAAGAAACAGAAGTGCCAAAACAGTACTTATTTTGAGCAAATCAACAGCATGAAAAATCAAATTAATTAGCCTTAAATTTAAATCAAGAAGTTAACAATGAGAATAGGGTAACAAATTGCTTGATGAAAGCATATCTTCAGTTTTCCACAAGCAAGAGAAGTTTTATTGTTTTTTTAATCCCTCAGTATAGCTTCAGGCATATGGAGGTTATACAACTTCAAAATTTTGAACTCTAGCACTAAATTTGCTTCAATCGGAGAAGAAAATTGCAATGAACATAAACTTGAAAAGCTCTTTTCAGTTATTGCCAATTTGATATTTTAAGATTTTTCTTTTCATAATTTGTTTTATATTTTGAAGTTTTTAGGTTAATAGCATTCCTTATTATCAAAACCATTTCTACTGTAATTTTACACACACACACACACACACATACGCACACGTATATATAGATGCAGATATGTACGTACACACATACACGGAGAAAACACGCAAGCACACACGCACACGCATATATATATATATATATATATATATATAATGAACTCCACAAATATTGCTTTCTAGCTCTCTTTGGGATTTTAACATTCAGAAAGAAGCTGACAGGATCTTGATGCAATGCCCATGGAAGTTTAAGTAAGAAACTTTTCCTGTGAACAACATATGCTATCAAAATTGACATTTCGCTACATTTTTATGTGATCAATCATTGGAAGTCAACAAAAATTTTAAATTATTGATTATGTTCCCATTACTTAAGCCTGCCTGACAAATCAATAATTGAATGGACACATCTACTTAGTCAAAAGAGCATCATTCCATCTAACCATTCAACATGTCCTTATTTAAGAATAATCACAACATCCTGTTGCTAACACATTTAGCATTTGGGAGTAGGTCAAATAATTAAAACCTTTTCAAAGATATATTTTCTATTTTCATCTTTTAAAATCCTAATATAGCATTACAAATTAGCTCTCAACACTTCTTTGTCCTGCATACTACCTGCTGTCTGTAATATAATCCCAATTATTATCTTATCAATCTCTTACTGCAATCCTTTCTATTTTATCTTTCACATAGTTTGCACCAGACTGAATCACAAGGCAAGTTTCAAGTAATCAAACAGTCTAGAGGAATGAATAATGGTAACAAATTTCTTATACCAAATGAGGTGTAAGATAAAAAAAGTACAGCCCGCTGGCTCTCTGCAGAAAGAATCACCCACCTTAAAATCAATTAATAACAATATAGTTTAAAACCACATTGACACCATCATTATACCTGAATCTAAATTTCAAATATTTCTCTAAATTCAAAGCAAATAACTATTTATGTGAAATTCAGAAACCAAAAAATTCATAACATAGTTCTTCAGTAATCATGGCCAACATCAGGCACTAAGAAAATTATATAAGGCATTAACTAGGAAGATCCAATTATGAATGCAGTCTAAAATTACAGCAAATCTAGATGCAATTTCTCTATCAAACCATCAGAACAGAAGAACTCTTAACTTAGAATATTCTAGATTTCAGAAACATAGTGACTAACTTATTCATGGAAATTTCAGCTATTAAATTCCATGTTTGTTCCCATTCAAAAATGTTGACAGTCAGCCCATCTACAAATGAATCTCAACGCTACTAGAGATGCATAATGATATAACTCTAGCACAACTATATAAATAATATTCAATATGATCACACAAAAAAATTCATTGAATGGATCATTAAGTTATCCTACAGAATATGCAACTCATACTCAAAAATCTATTTAAAAGACATGAAGAGATCTTCCCAAACTCAAGACTAAAACTGTACAAGCAAAGAAAATTTTTTGCAGCAGGTCAGAAATATCACATTGAGGTTAAAGGAGCAAACTTTAAGAACTTGAGCAGGCCAAACTGCAAAAGACCATTTGCAAGTTCTCTAACAAATTAAACATCAATAGAGTTCACAATTTCAACTTCAACATCTTAACAATTTCATTATTCTTGTGAAATGGAATGTTTGATTGAACTTAGAATTCCTGTTTGTTTAAATTTCCTGATTTAGTCTTAGCTTGGTGCCAACACATTTGAATTTAGTAAAATGTAAAGTTCAAATTAGGCTCCTAAAAGCTTAATTAGCCAAAATAAATAAATAAAAAGTAATTAATAACGCATTTATACACACCATTGAAAAGCAAAACTTAGAACCTCAGAACTTAGAGAATTGCATCTGAAAATGACATTACCTTAGCGACATGCTCTAGAGTAACAGCCGTTGGAATAATAGGTGTTCGTAGCCTAACTTGAACAAACCCACTACTTCCTTTGAGTGCAAAGCACTGCCCAGGCTCTCCAAAGCTAGGTTTCAACATCTTAACGGCATCAGAATGAACACCACTTCGAGTAGTCATCAAGAACCAGTTTCCCCCCTTCCCAACCATAAATGGATCTGAGTGCTTCACGACCAGTGCCCCACCAGATGCCAGGGCGTAGTCCACCTCTCCAAGCCCATCGGCTGCATGCTTCTCAATTTCCTTCTCCACTATCTCCCTTGCATACGCCCTAATATCATCCAAACTTACATCACTTTGACCATGACGCTTGTTCAACTCCTCATAAAAGCTTTTGAAGTCCTCCATAGACAACCAATCCACAGCCTTAGCCTTTAAATCGCCTATTGACTTCTGCAGTCCTTCACTTGTAGCAAGTAATTGTTTCAACTCAGTCTCCAAATACACACCTTTATCCTCAATTTTTTTGTCAATTTCCCTCCTTAACCCTTGAATCTCATTCCCTATCTTGGCATCCACAACCTCCACTTGAAGCTGAATCATTTTCACAGTCGCCTTCACAAAAGATTCAACTCCTGCAATTCGATCCTCAAATTCCGATAGTCCCATTTGTGGTCCCCCCGAATCCCCTGATTGCAGAGCCAGCCTTCTAACCATCTGAATCAACCCTATCAACACCATCACAAGGACAAAATTCTTGGTTAAAACACTAACCACCGTCTGCCACCGCGGCTTGGCCACCGCTTTACGAGCCCTACGTGGTGAAACACTGGCATTCTTCTTGAATTGGGCCAGATAATTGGAGGATCTTCGTAAAACCGCCTCGCCCCTGATAGAGTGGTGGCTCAGATCCTTGCTGTGAGAGGGCACCTTGGCAGTATCGCCAACATTGACATTGATTTCGGCTTCATTGGGTAACAATTCGATATTGTTGGACTTCTCACCGACGACGACAGGTCTCCGGCGACCAGCAGCGTTCGCGGTGATTGACACCGTCGAAGTGGACATGACTGGGTGGATTTCCGAGAACCTAAAAATTCAATGAAATCAAACCCTAATATAATTTGCGTTTAAAGAAGAACAGAAACAATGCTGTCGCTAAATGATTTGGACCCACTTTTAACCTTTATTTCTTCAGTAGCGATTGTTATTTGTTGGCGGACTGGCAGAATAAACCATAAAACCGACGCTACGTTTCGAGCGGTTGGTTCTTTCGAATCATAAAAGAGGTGGTTTTCAAATAATTTGTGTTTTAAAAAAAAAAAATATAATTTGATATTGATTAGAAGATAAATAAATAAAAAATTATAATTATTATCAAAAGTTAGAAATTCAACAACTTTTTTATTTCTTACTAAATCTGTAGCTCTTTATTCTTGAGCTTCTTTTTCTTTATAGATTATTTTATTTTATTTTTCAATATTATTTATTTCAAATTTATATCTAATATGATATTATTCTTATTATATACCATATTACTATATTATTATATAATACATTATATATTATTATATTATATAATACATTATATATTATTATATTAATAATAATACTATATATATTATTATACTAATATCATATTATTTAATATAAAAATTATAGATTTATTATTATATCTATTCATTAATATATTTATATTACAAAATAGATCTTTCAATTATAAAGTATATGTAATAAACTATTTTTATATACGGTGATGATGTACTATATAAAATATATTTTGATATTACAAAATATTTATTAAAATATGATTTTTATGCAAAAAGATAATATATAATAGTTAATTTATCCACTTTACAAAATAAATTATCGTATTATAAAATATTTATCAAGATAAAATTTTCATGCAAAATGGTAATATTATAAAACATATCTTAATATTACAAAATATATCTTGATATTATAAAATATTTATCAAGACACAATTTTTATATAAAGTGATAATGTATAATAATTTATTCATCCACTTTACAAAATAGACTGTCATATTACAAAATATTTTATCAAAACATAATTTTTATATAAAATGAAAATATTATAAAATATATCCTGATATTACAAAATATATCATAATATTATATAATATTTGTCAATTTATGACTTAAAATGACCATATTTCTTTTTTTTTTTATAAAATAATCTATAAAATTACATAAAAAGTACAATAATTTCAATTATTTTTATAATTTCACATAATATTATGTATATTTTTTCTATTATAAAATATATCATGATATTACAAAATATATCATAATATTAAAAAATAGTTGTCAAGACATGATTTTTATATAACATGATCATATTAAAATATTTTACATAAAAAGTACAATAACTTCAATTATTTAATAATTTCATGTAGTATTATACATATTATTTCTTTTACAAAATATATCATGATATTACAAAATAGTTGTTAATACATGATTTTTATGTAACGTGATCATTTTTTTTTGTTTTACAAAATATATTTTAATATTATAAAATATATCATCTTATTACAAAATATTTGTCAAAACACGATTTTTATGTAAAGTGATCATATTTCTTTATTTTTATAAAATAATCTATCAAATTAAATAAAAAGTAAAACAACTCCAATTATTTTATAATTTCATATAGTATGATGTATATTTTCTTCATTATAAAATATATAATGATATTACAAAATATATCTTGATATTACAAAATAGTTGTCAAGACCCGATTTTTATGTAACATGATCATATTTTCTTCGTTTTACAAAATACATCTTGATATTACAAAAATATATTCTCATATTACAAAATAATTGTTAAGACACAATTTTAATGTAAATGGATCATATTTCTTTCTTTTTATAAAATAATCTATGAAATTACATAAAAAAAAAATATGACAACTCCAATTATTTTATAATTTGATATAACATTATATATATTTTCTTTATTATAAAATATATCATGATATTATAAAAAAATCCCGATATTATAAAATAGTTGTCAATACATTATTTTTATGTAATGTGATCATATTTCTTTCATTTTACAAAATACATCTTGATATTACAAAATATATTCTTATATTTCAAAATATTTGTCAAGATATGATTTTTATGTAAAATGATCATATTTCTTTTTTTTTTTTTTACAACATAAACTATAAAATTACATAAAAAGTATAGCAACTCTAATTTGTTTATAATTTCATATAGTATTATGTATATTTTCTTCATTACAATCATATCATGATATTGCAAAATAACTGTCAAACAATGATTTTTATGTAACGTGATCATATTTCTTTTGTTTTATAAAATATATCGTCATATTGTAAAATATTTGTCAAGACATGATTTTTATGTAAAATGATCATATATATTTTTTTTTAAAAAATAATATATGCAATTGCATAAAAAGTACAATAGCTCCAATTATTTTATAATTTCATATAGTATTATGTATATTTTCTCCATTACAAAATGTATCATGATATTTCAAAATAGCTGTCAAGACAAAATTTTTATGTGATATGATAATATTTCTTTCGTTTTACAAAAAATATTATCATATTATAAAATATTTGTCAAGATATGATTTTTATGTAAAACTATCACATTTCTTACTTTTTGTAAAATAATATTTAAAATTACATAAAAATACAATAATTCCAATTATTTTATAATTTCATATAGTATTATTATATTTTCTCTATTACAAGTATATCATGATATTACAAAATATATACTAATATTATAAAATAATTATCAAGATACAATTTTTATATAACATAATTATATTTCTTTCATTTTACAAAATAATCTATAAAATTACATAAAAATTACAATAGTTCTAATTATTTTATAATTCTATATAGTATTATGTATATTTTTGTTACTACAAAATATTTATTAAGATATGATTATTATGTAAAGTGATCATATTTCTCTCATTTTACAAAATAATTTATGAATTTATATAAAAATACAATAGCTCCAATTATTATGTATAATTTCTTGGTTACAAAATATTTGTCACTTATTTAATTCCTTTGTAATTCTTATTATTTTTTAGTAAAAAATTAAGAATTATTTAATTCATCACTTTTTTTTTATCATATTCAATTTTATAAAATAAATCTTTATATTGCAAGATATTGATCAAGACATGGTTTTTATGTAAAGTGATAAAAATTTGAAATTTATGTATTGACTTTACATAATAATCTTAAAATTTATTTAATAATTATAATAACTCTAATTATGTTTCTATTTATTGCAATATATTCTACACTTTTTAATTTTTTATAATTTTTAATTTTTATTAAAAATAAAAATGATTATGTAATTATTCAATTTTTCTTACCATTTAATTTTACAAACTATATTTTGGTATTACAAAATAAATTCTTATAATACTTACCTTTCTTTAATTCTTTTTTCAATTCCTATACTTTTATACTAAAAATAAAAAAAGATTATGTAATTAATCACCTTTTCTTATCATATTTAATTTAACTAGTTTACAAAATAATTATTTTTTACTTACAAATTCTTTTAGAACTTTATAACAAAATTATTATTTATATTTTTTCTCTATTATAAAGTGTGAACAATATTTTTTATTTTTATTATTTGCCAATTTTACCTACAAATTTTTATTTTTAAAAATTACTCAATACTATTATAAGGTTTGATTTATAATAACAACTTTACTTAATTAATTTATAATTAACAAATAATACTTATTAAATTAGTTTGGAGCATTATTTTATAAATGACTTTAATATAAATTTTTACAAAAATATAATATTTATACATTATGGTGGACTAGGTTGATCAAATCTGAGTCAAAAGCTTCTTTTAATCTTGACAATGAAGATTGATAGGTATTAACATCTTATTTAAGTGTTGTTTTTGCAGTTTTTAAGTTAGTTTTGTATTGAAAGTTGGATGGAAGTCTAAATCTCTAGCATTGAGTAACGCTTCCAAATTTGTGGTCAGAAACTTCTAAATTGCAATTGCGACCTTGTAACAAGGATGAATGAACTTGGACCAGATAAATTCGCAGAGCAAATCACAGCCGCGATCTAGTCAAGGAAGACTTGAACATCATACAGAGAGATTCACAGTTGTGTTTGCATCTTGAGTCGCGACCACAAATTTTGTAGATGAATGGAGGGAACCGATTTTGCAACCATAACATGTCAAATGTCTAAGATGATTGTTGAAATATCAAAATTTGTGAGGGCGAAAAACCTGTTGCAACCACGACCCATGGGAGTGATCTCTCCTTACCAAATAGAAGGATTTGTAGTCTCTATCATGTCCAAGAAGGATCTCAATCGTGACCGCGACTTTTGGTTGGTTAGTCAAACACAATGACTATATTATTTGGAACACTAATAGCAGCATGTCACATGGATATTAGTCGTTAGATGCAAAACGGGGTTCTCTACCGCGATTTCGATCTTCCTAGTGCAAATTAGAAATTCGTATTTGCAAATTAGTCTGACAGATATTTAATGCAAAATCTGTCAACGTTACCTTAGAGATTTAGACATAGTTTGTTATTAACGTCTCTTTGGTGATTGTTGCCTATAAATACTCCAACAAACAAATATGAATGGAAGAGAATTTCATTAATTATAGTCAAACTCTTGCAAATTTACTTCATAAATTCTTATTCTTTGTTTGTGAGTTATTGTTGTTGGGTGTAAACATTAAACCCCATTGTATATAGGTTTGAGAGTTAGCCTAACTGTCAAAACTCTTGTAATAGGTTAAAGTGTAAGCCTTTGTAAAACACTTGAGTAAAGTTTTTGCGTGAACCTTGAAACACAAATTGTAGGGTTGTGTGTGAGCCATCAAAACACATTGCACAAGTTTAGTGTGACATTGGAAACACCACTTTGAGTTGAGTGAAAGACTCAATTGTGAAGAATTGGAGAGTGGACGTAGAGTTTATTAACACCCAAACCACTATAAATATTATGTGTTCTTTCTTTATACTTTTCTTTCAATTTCTAAACATTTCATCTTCCTTCCAAATTTTTTGGATTCCCACAAATTCAACCCCTTTCTTGATACTTAAGGGCCAACAAATGGTATCAGAGTCAAGTCTCAATTCAAGCCTTAATTGCGTGAGAAAAGATCAATGGCATAAGAAGGAACCCATACCCATCTCAAGCCATATTTTATGGATCCGACTATACTTATTGGAAGTATAGGATAAAGATATACTTGGACAACAATATGGTGGATCTTTGGGACATTGTGGCAAAAAAGTAGAAGCCACCTACTAAGGTGGTTGATGGAAGTGAAGAATTGATTCCAAGAGAAGAATGTGTTAAAGCTCAGAGGAGATCTAATGGCAAAAACAAGAGGGCTATGACAATCCTTGTTAGTTCTCTATCAAGAAAAGAAATAGGAACGATTCAACATTGCCTCACAACCCATGGGATATGGAAGGCCTTGGAAAACTACCATGAAAGCACTACATTGGTGAAGTCCAGTAGACTAGAGATGTATGTGATTGAATGGGAGCTGTTTATGATGAAGGAGAATGAAAGCATCACAAATGTGACAAATAGACTTCTTTCGATTATCACAAACATGAAAAAATTCAGAAGGATTCTCACTAATCATGAGGTAAACTCAAAAATTCTTAAATCTTTGCCTCTTGAAAAATTTAGTGCCAAAGTTTACAGCATCTAAAAGTCAAATCCAGAGATTAGGAAGGTACAAACTGATGTCCTTATAGATAAGCTTCTAACTCACAAGCTAGCCTTGAAGAAGGACGAGGAGATGAAGAAGATGAGAAGGGGCAAAGAGACAAAAATGACAAAACAAAAAAGAAGACCTTAGCTCTCAAATCTTCATCAAAAGAAAAGGAACCAGAGGTTGTTTCATGTGAGAAAGATAGTGATAAAGAAGAGGAGAAGTTGATCATGCTTTCAAGAAGAACAAAAGAGCTAATAAGGATAAGAAAAGATAGAAAAAACTTCAAGAAAGCAACTCTTAACCTCAAGGAAAGAATGGGTGAGGTTACATGCTATAAGTGTGGCAAATAAGGTCACATCAAGTATGACTGCCCCAAATTAAAAAAAGAATAAGAAAGGGAACAAGAAAAAAAGGAAGAGCTTCAAAGTAACTTAGGATGACAACTTAAGTGAAAAGGATAAAGAGAAGGAAGTGGCAAATCTATGCTTCACGGCATAAGATGACTCTTCAAATGAGGTAAGCTCTTTACCCAATTCTTATGAAAATTATGATGAATTAAATGATGTAGATGATGAGCTCTTAGAAACTCTTACTTTGAGATGTGAGAAATACATGTCACAAATAAAAACTTACAAGAAAAAATGCTCCAAACTAGAGGATGAATTTAAATCCTTAAATGATCTTGTAAGTGAATTGAGGACTTCTAATGAAGAACTCAAGAAATCTGTAGAGAGTCTTTCTAAGTCTTCATCTTCTTTAAATTCCTTAAGAAAGGAAAATGATACCTTGAAAGGAGAGTTAATTGAGCTTAAAAATTCCATTTCTAAGTTTCATAAAGGGGGTTGAATTGGTGTATAAAAATTAAAAATATAAATGAAGAAGATAAATGAGAGACACACAATTTATAGTGGTTCGGGTATAATCAACCCTACGTCCATTCCCCAATTCTCAGTAATTGGGTATTCCACAATCTATCAATGGTGTTTTCAAGCTCACACCAAACTTTTACACTTGTGTTTTCAAAGGCTCACACAATAACCTTTACACTTGTGTTTTAAAGGCTCACACAATAACTTTTACACTTGTTTTTTTCAAGCTCACACAACAACCTCTCTAGAGTGTTTTAACAGACTAACACTACAACCTTTACAAATGGTGTTTATGCTCACACCAAACAATCAATTAAAGAAGAGAAAAGATTGAGTAGCAAAATTGCAAGAGTTTGGTTACAAAGTTATGAAATCTCTTGCATTTACATCTGTTTAGTGAGGTATTTATAGCATCTACCTACCAAAAAGATGTTGCAATAAAACTGGTATAAAAATCTTCAAAGTGTACTAGACAGATTTTGCATTAAATGCTTGACAAGCTTTATTTGTGGTTGCTACTACTTATTCGCAGTCGCGAATTCCAAATTTTCATACTATAGCCAAAAATTATGGTGAAAAATCTCGTTTGTGTCTAACGGCTAGTCCACATGGCGACTTCTCATTGGATCACCAAGAAAATATAGCCGTTGTGTTTCTTTAGCCAACAAAAATAGCAGTCGTGACTTCACTTATATAGACCGCGACTGTGACCGCAAAACAGCATGCCAAATCTTGCAATTTTTACTGTCAGAATTCGCGATCGCTACCAACATGTAGCATTGGCGATTTTTGTCTTCCAACGACTTTCTTGGACACTTATCAAACTCTAATTGTGAACTTGATTCTTATCTGGAAGTTTTTGAAAGTCATGATCATGATTCCGGCGCGACACAGACCGCAAATTCCACTGTCACAATTGGGCTCTTTCTTTTTCATGGGTCGCGGTCGAGAATGGCTCCACAATTTTGCCTGCCTGATTTTCAGCATGTTTTAACATGAGTTGCGATCACTAATCTTAGATTGCGATCGGAATTTATATGTTACTTTGGAGTTTAACAACTCCTTCTATCTCTTCTTGAGAGATTTATCTATTTCTGTAAAATCAACACTTATTTGAAATATTAGTGATGATCAATCTCTTTTGTCAAGATCAAAAGAGGTTCTAGACTTAGGATCATCCTAGTCTAACAATCTCCCCCTTTTTGATTTTGACAACTTGGATTGATCCAAAGTAAAAAATAAGTGTAGAAAAGTAAAATTGAATCATACTTAGAATTGATGATCACTTAAGATGCTTAGCAAAGATTTCTAAGTTTGAAGTTAAGTTGCTTCTTAGTTGCTCCCTCTCAACTTATGCACTCACTCCCCTTTAATTAGTTATCTCTCCTTTGGCAAATTTTTCACTCGTATCTTATCTTATCTTATCTTATCTCTCCCCCTTTGGCAAGATAAAAAATGTTAGATAAGACGAAAGATAATTAAAGGGAAATTTAAGGCATAAATTATTAAGGAGCATAAGAATAAGTATCAAGCAAAAGCATGTAAGAAACAAACATTAATCATAGAGATAAAAGTAATTGCTCAATAAAGATATGCAAAAAAAAAAAAAGAACAAACTTTTATAGATATACCAAATGTGGGATCACAAAGTTTTCGATTACAAAAAGTAAACTAAGAAATGAAAAAGTACACAGAGAAACCTAAAATCTAAAGGACTGGAGAATCATTGTCATACTAGAAGAGTAATCCTCATGCTCTTGGAGGCCACTCTCAACCTCACCTCCGTCTTCCACACCTTCATCCCCATCTAGTGTATCTTCAAAATTTGTGAAGTCGGGGAGATGGCAATGTGGAACTCTGAGTTTCTCTTGGAGATCCACCATATCGCTGTGTAGGTGGTAAAGGAATAGAGATAGTCTCTTCATCATCTGTATAAGCTTATCAAGCTTGTTATTGATGGTGGAGAGGGATACTTTGGACTTAGGCTTAGGTGGTGGAGGAGCAGAGGGAGAAACTTCTTCAAGACGTAGATGCTTCCGCTTGGAAGCTTGCGAGGTCTCTATACACTTAGCCTTAAAAGTGCCAAGAAGGTATACGTAGGAATCTGGATGAATTGCTTTGGCATTGATGAGGTAGGTGAGGTCCAAAAAGTTTTGAGAGGGTAGATACTTCTTGGTGAGTAGCTTCTCCTTATCCTAATCAAGTGCTCCCATAAATCGATAGATTGCAGTGACGTGAGAGGGGAGCAAAAATTGACTCTTCGACTTCGTGCTCATATGGATCAGTTGATCTACGAGATAATAGCCGGTATGGAGCGGTTGGTTCTTCACAAGACAGAAGAGGAATGCAAGATCTTTTTGTGAGACCTTCTCGTTCCCATCACCCCTCGCATTAATGGAGAAGGTGATGATGCAGTGAAGAATCCACATAGGCAAAGTCTTCATGTGCTTTGCAAGAGAGGATCTTAGGTCGTGTCTCGCTTTGCTCGAAACTTCTGCCCAAAACTCTAAATATATAACATCGAGAGCCGAAATAATAAATGGAATGTGCTCACCGATTTGGAGGTTAAAAAGGAAGGATAGTTGCCCAAAGGTGATGAAGTACAGATCCCAAAAGAGCGAAAGATGAGACCGTACTATCCGGTAGGAGATTCAACTTTACGGCTCAGATGAACCGTGCACATGAATTCTCGAACTATCTCCTCATACCCTGATTCATCTCTAAAAATGAACTCATTCCAACCAAGGTTAGGCAGGAATGCTCGAATTTCATTGTGGATGCCAAGAGTCTCATGTAGAAAGGTGAAGGATATCTTGTTAGGTAGGATGACTTTGGAGAGGTTTGCCTTATATCTCTCCTTTTCTTCACGGGTCACTCCCTTCATATATATGAGGGAAGGAGGAGCAGAAGGTTGTGCTATACCCTTGCTTTTCTCAGCTCTAGAAGATTTTTTTGGTGCCATGAAGAACTTGAGAGAATTTGAGAGATTTAGAGATTTGAAAGTTTGAGATATGAAGTTGTGATGAAAAACACTGTTGAGAGAGTTTATATAGGCTCTGAAGAGACATCCAACTACCATAAACGACTAGAAATGAATTATGAAGGGTTGGAAACGGTTGGTCATCAAATCATATAAATGTGAGGTGGTTACTCAAATTCGTGTCCGCAAATTCATGAGTCGCGACTACAAATTCCAAAAAATATGAGTAACGAACAAAATTTCCTCAGGAATACGAGCTGTAACAGTCAAAATTTTGAAATTAATGACCAAAATTGGCGGTGGAAAGATATTTTGCTACTACAAATTGATATTTGATAGCCAAGTGAAATTGACTTGTAATTCGCGACCGTGAAGAAAGAATAGCGACCACGAACTGTGAGTCAGCAAGGATAAGAATGAAAGATTTTGAAAAACTTGTGATCCACTAGAAATTAATAATAAAATGATCCATAACAATCATCAATCAAACATATCACATACATCACAATTAAACATAAGATCAAATAAAAATTTTCGCTTGAGGGAGCTTCCATCAAGCATTCCTAATTCTCTCTTAATGAAGTTCATCCTTTCTTCATTTAGAGGGTTAGTGAAATTATCTGCAAGTTGATGATTAGTGTCAATGAATTCTAACATAACATCACCTTTTTGCATATGATCTCTAAGAAAGTGATGCCTAATATCTATGTGCTTACTTCTAGAGTATTGGATGGGATTCTTTGAAAGATTAATAGCATTGGTATTGTCACATTTGATAGGAATGTGATCAATTGCTTTGCCAAAGTCCTTCAATTGTTATTTCATCCAAAGAACTTAGGTACAACAATAACCCGCAGCCACATACTCAGCTTTCACAACGGATAAGGCAACCGATACTTACTTCTTACTAAACCAAGAAATTAAGCATTCTACTATGAATTGACAAGTTCTGAAAGTACTTTTTCTATCTAATAAGCTGTCTGCATAATCCACATCCGAATATCCTAAGAGACTAAAGGATGACTCCTTAGGATACCATAATCCTAAGTGTGTAGTGCCATGTAAATATTTAAAAATCCTTTTAACAGCATTCAAATGAGACTCTCTAGGAGAGGATGAAAACCTAGTACACATGCAAACACTAAACATTATATTCGACCTAGAAGCAGTAAGATAGAGTACAAATCTGATCATACCTTGGTATCTCTTTTCATATACTTCTTTACCCAATTCATCCTTATCTAGTTTGATGGTACTACTTATTGGAGTTTTAGCTACTTTGCAACCATCCATTTCAAATTTCTTTAGCATTTCCTTTGTATATTTGGCTTGGTTGATGAAGATTCCTTCCTTGGATTGTTTGATTTGTAGTTCGAGAAAGAATTTGAGCTCTCCTATCATGCTCATTTCAAATTTCCTAGTCATACACTTAGCAAAATCCTCACAAAGAGATTCATTAGTATCACCAAAGATAATAACATCAACATAGATTTGGACAATTAAAGTGTCATGCTTGTGCTTTTTAACAAATAATGTAGTATCAACCTTTCCTTTCTCAAAATCATTTTGTAACAAAAATTAACTAAGCCTTTCATACCAAGCTCTTAGAGCTTGTTTCAATTCATACAAGGGTTTGTTTAATCTGAAAACATGGTTTGGAAAACAATGTGATAAAAAATTGAAAGGTTGTTCAACATAAACTTCTTCCTCAATAATGCCATTTAAAAATGCACTCTTAACATCCATTTGAAAAAGTCTAAAATTCATATGACATGCAAATGCTAAAAGAATCCTAATAGCCTCTAATCTTGCTACGGGGGCAAAGGTTTCATCATAGTTTATGCCTTCTTCTTGGTTGTATCCCTTAGCAACCAATCTAGCCTTGTTTCTAGTAATGACACCTTGCTCATCTAACTTGTTCCTAAACACTCATTTACAACCTATAATTGGGTGTTCCTTGGGCCTAGGAACAAGTTCTCATACCTTATTTCTCTCAAATTAATTGAGTTCTTCTTGTATAGCAAGTACCCAATGCTCATCATCAAGAGCCTCATCAATTGGCTTTGGCTCAAATTGAGAAAAAAATGCAAGATTATTATCTAAGAGTTGAGATCTAGTACTTACACCCTTAGAAGTATCACCAATGATTAAGTCCTTGGGGTGATACTTGGAGAATCTCCAATCTTTGGGTAGATCTTATCTTGGCTCAATTTCTTGTTGATGTTAATGTTGGTCTTCATCTACTCTTGATGAATCACCTTCTTCCTTTTCTTTATCAACTCTTCTCGTAGAATGATCCAATTCCAGCTTTTCAAGATCACCTACAAGATCATTAACAAAAATACCTTTCCCAAGATCAAGTTTACTAGATTCATTAAAAACAACATTCATAGATTATTCAACTACCATTGTACTTTTATTAAAGACTCTATATGCTTTACTTGTGGTGGAATAACCTAAGAAGATTCCTTTATTAGTTTTAGAATCAAATTTTCCAAGATTATCCTTAGTGTTCAAAATATAACACTTACATCCAAATACGCTTAGGTATGAAATTTTGAGTTTTCTACTATTCCAAAGCTCATAAGAAGTTTTATTGAGAATGAGTCTTTTGAAAACTCTATTTACAATATAACATGAGGTATTAATCGCTTTGGCCTAAAAGTAATTTGGTAAAAAATACTCATTGAGCATTGTTCTAGCCATTTCTACCAATGTTCTATTTTTTCTCTCTACCACACCATTTTGTTGTGGTGTTTTAAGAGTTGAAAAATTATGAAAAATTTCATTTTCAAAACAATAATTTTCAAATGACTCATTTTGAAATTCTTTTTCATGGTCACTTCTAATAGAAGTTATGAAGTAACTTTTTCATTTGAAACTCTTTTTGCAAAGCTTTTAAAAGCATCAAAAGATCATTCTTATGAGCTAGAAAAGATACCCATGTGAACCTAGAGTAATCATCTATAAAGACTAGTGCATAATGTTTTACACCTAAGCTAGCACTTCTAGTAGGTCTTATTAAATCCATATGGATAAGTTGAAGTGGTCTAGAAGAACTTACAACCTTTTTTTCTTTGTGGAGGGCTTGATGTTGCTTCCCCATTTGGCATGGTCCACATATCTTGTCTGTAGTGAAATTTAGCTTGGGAAGACCTTCCACCAACTTTCCTTTGGATAGGCTTTGAAGAAGATCCATACTTGCATGACTAAACCTTTTATGCCATAACTAAGCTTCATTGCTTAAAGACATGAGACACTTAAAAAATTGGTTAGTCAAATTGTCTAAGTCAATTGAGTAAGTCTTGCCTCTCCTTTCTCCTTTGAAAATAACCTCATCATCCACTAAAGTGGTGACTCGACATTCCTTAGGATCAAAGGTGACTTTATTACCTTTATCACACAATTGACTTACACTTAACAAATTATGTTGCAAGCCACTCATTAATAAAACATTATCAATTAAGGAACAACCATCCTTACTAATGGTTCTAATGCCAATTACCTTGCCCTTGGCATTGTTACCAAATGTGACATTTCCACATTCTTTTTCTTTCAATGTCGTGAATAGCTTTTTATTACCAGCCATATGCTTGGAACATCCACTATCCACATGCCAATTGCTTGATTTGGTGGCTGCCACACTCCCCTACACAATAAAAGTAAGTTACCTTTTCTTAGGTACCCAAGTGTACTTAGGTCCTAGGGGGTCAGATGTAGAAGGGTCCTCTAATTTGAGGTGTGCCTTCCTAATGTAACAATGAATGTTGACATGCCCATATTTCATGCAATAATGGCATTGGTGATTAGACTTGTTAGTCTTTCTCCTATGCATAAATTTAGTATGAGTAGGAGGCCTTCTCATACCTTGATCATATGAATGCATGCATGTACATGTATGATGAGTAGGTGTAGAAAATTTCTTATAAGAGTTAGCATGTTGTTTGTTGTACATGTAAGCATGGTTGGCTTTTTGAGTCTTAGCTCTAGAGCCTTGGGGAGTCTTCCCTTTGCCCTTAGGCTTAGGAGGCTTAATGCTAGGAGCACTTTTCTTCCCAATTATCTCAATACTAGAAGTTTGAGGTGTAGATGATTTCACAAATGTAGTTATAGATGTAGAGGGAGTTCCATTAAAACCTAGACCATGCCTAATTAAAAGTGGTCTTTATGACACAATAAGAGTGTCTAAAGCCTCTTTTCCTTTATGGAATTTGGAAATTGAGCTTCTAAGCTCAATGACTTCTCCTTTAAGAGTGTCATTCTCCTTTCTAAGTAAGGCTAAGGAAGAAGATGATGTAGATAATTTTTCAACAGATTTCTTGAGTTCTTCATTAGAAGTCCTCAATTCATTTACAATCTCATTTAGAGACTTATATTCATCTTCTAGTTTGGAGCACTTCTTCCTATAGGTTTTAATTTATGACTTATATTTGTCACACTTCATAGTTAGAGCTTCTAAAAGCTCTTCATCTATATCATCTACCTCATAATCAAAATTAGAGTGTGAAGATGTATTTACCTCTTGTGAAAAGTCCCATTGTGCCATGAAGCATATGTTGGCCACCTTTTCTTCTTCCTCTTATTTACTTGAGCTGTCATCCCAAGTGGTTAAGAAACTCTTCTTCTTCTCTTTGTCGCATCACTTCTTTTTCTTTAGCTTGGGACAATCATTCTTGATATGGTCTTGCTTGCCACACTCATAACAAGTGACTTCATTTGATTTCTCTTTAGGATTAAGAGTTGTCTTCTTGAAGCTTCTTCTTTCTTTTCTCCTTCTAATTAACTCCTTCGTCCTTTTTGAGAGCATTGTTAGCTCTTCTTCTTCATTGTCACTTTCTTCATCACTAGAGGTAGTTTCTACCTCCTTCTCCTTTATTGAGGATTTAAGTGTTAAGGTTCTCTTCTCAAGTTTTTTAGATTTTTCTCCTTGACTCCTTATTTTTTTCATCTCCTTATCTTTCTTTAAAGCTAACTCATGAGTTAAGAGTTTACCTATCAAGACATCTGTTTGTACTTTCCCTATTTCTGGATTGTATTCTTGAATACTGCACACTCTAGCACCAAACTTCTCAAGAGGCAAAGATTTCAAAATGTTGGAGTTTACCTCATGATTTGTGAGAATCCTACTAAACTTCTTCATGTTGGTGACAATTGCTAGGAGTCTGTTGGTCATATCGGTGATGCTCTCATTCTCTTTCATCATGAATAACTCCTACTCCATCACATACATTTCCAGCCAGCTAGATTTCACCAATGTGGTGCCTTCGTGATAGTTTTCCAATGCTTTCCATATCCCATGGGCTGTTTGGCAATGTTGTACTCTTCCAATCTCTTCTCTTGAAAGAGAGCTTAGAAGAATTGTCATTGCTCTCTTGTTCTTGCCATTTGATCTTCTATGTGCTTCAACCCACTCTTCTCTTGGAATGAGTTCTTCACTTTCATCTACTACCTTGGTGGGTGGCTTCCATTCTTTGACTACAACATCCCAAAGATCTACCATATCTGTGTCAAGGAAAATTTCGATTCTATACTTCCAGTGAGTATAGTCAGCTCCATCAAAGTAGGATTTGAGATGTGTGTGGATTCCTTCTTGTGCCATGATCTTTATTCACCTAATGAAGGTTTGATTGTGAAACCTTGCTCTAATACCACTTGTTGGCCCTTAGCACCAAGAAGGGGGGTTGAATTGGTGTATAAAAATTATAATAGAAAGGTAGAAGAAGATTGAAGGACACACAATTTATAGTGGTTCGAGTATAATACACAATATGTCCACTCCCCAATTCTCAGTAATTGGGTATTCCACTAACTATCAATAGTGTTTTCAAGCTTACACCAAACTTTTACACTTATGTTTTCAAAGGCTCACACAATAACCTTTACACTTGTGTTTTAGAGGCTCACACAACAACCTTTACACTTGTGTTTTTCAGGCTCACACAACCACCTCTCTAGAGTGTTTTAACAAGCTAACACTACAACCTTTACAAATGGTGTTTATGCTCACACCAAACAATCACTTAAAAAAAAAGAAATGAGTGAGTAGCAAAATTGCAAGAGTTTGGGTTACAAATTAATGAAATCTCTTGCATTTACATCTGGTTGGTGAGGTATTTATAGCCTCTATCCACCAAAGAGACGTTGCAATAAAACTGGTACAAAATCTTCAAAGTGTGCTAGGCAGATTTTGCATTAAATGCTTGACAGGCTTCATTCGCGGTCGTTACTACTCCTTCGTGGCCACCAATTCCAAATGTTCATACTGGAGTAAAAAATTGCGGCGAAAAATATCGTTTGTGTCTAACGGCTAGTCCACGTGGCGGCTTCTCATTGGCTCACCAGGAAAATATAGTCGTTGTATTTCAACTGCCAAATAAAAAGTAGCGGTCGCGAATTACTTTGTGCAGGACGTGATTGAGAACGCGAATTCGTTTGCTAGAACTTGCATTCTCCATTTCACAAATCACGATTGCTACCAATAAATTGTTTTCGCTATTTTTGACTTCCAACGGTCACCTGAAACACTTGTCATGCTCTGGTTGTGGACTTGATTCCCTATTGAGTTATTTCGCAATTCGCGGTCACGACTGAGACGTGACACACACCGCGAATTCATCTGGCTTTTTTGGACTCCTTATTTTGAATGAATCGCGACCAAGAATGCTTGCACGATTTCACCTGTCTAATTTCTAGCAAGTTTCTTCATGGATCGCGGTCGCGAATCTTAAATTGCAGTCGCAATTTAGAAGTCATTTTGCATTCTTTGAAGATTCTTAACTCTTTTCAACTTCCAACTTAGAGACTAACTAAAAACTGCAAAACAACACTAATTTGAGACATTAGACATAATCAATCTCTTTTGTCAAGATCAAAAGAGGTCAAAGACTTAGGGTTAACCACCATAGTCCAACAATGAAGAATGAATTAGATGTAGAGATAAGTTAATAAATACAAATATATGTTTTATTGTCTTTAAAATGCGTGATATTCACGCACGACTCTAAATGAAATTTTTCTTTAAATAACTCTAAAATAAAAAGGTAAAGGACTAAATAAGACTAAAAGTTAATTTATCTTTAATTTGATATTTTAAAAAGTTGAGGGGGCAAATTAATTTTTAAGCCAAAAAATTTTAAAAATCTAATTGAAATATATAATTAATTATAGTCTTAAAATTTTGGGATGACAGTTTGATTTTTTATCAAGTTTAAAGTTTGTTTGAGATGATAATTTACTATTTTTCTAGATAATTATTTGATAAATATATAATTAGAATCTCTATTAATTTTGAAATATAAAATTATCTAATTAAAAATTATAAATAAATAACAATACAGTAAAAAATTGCACGATAGATAATTATACAAAAAAATATATATTTATTTGAAAAAATATATTATTTGTTTATTTATATAATGAATATTTTAATTTAATTTATTGATATTTATAAATATATTTTTAATAATCGGTTATAAAAGCTATGGCTTGTAACATTGGCGTACGAAATGAAAAAGCCACGCGATCTAGGAGGGCAGCAGCGCTGACTGCCTCACTGAGTCAAACACAATGTTTCAATCTAACCACCAGGTGAGTCTGTCACTCATTCTGTTTCTTTTTTTCAAGAATTCTTCAGATATTTGCTGTTTGGTTCTGAAGAAAAGTTCTTGAAATACAGTGATGGAAATATGAAAAGAGGAAACACCAAGATTTTGGACAATTCAGTAACCCTTCAGGGCTCAATTTGTCGCTTCAACGCACCAATTTTTCTGCCCTTTTCTCCACATTTTCCATCAAACCAAACACAGTGTTTAGGTTTTCGCATGCATGCCCTTGTTTTAGTATCCTTTAGCTATTTTAAAAGCTGAAATTGCGATTTGCTATTTTGCTAGTCTTGACATGCAATGTAATGTGATGTGAATATCTGATAGATAAATTATAATTTTGTCAAATTTCCATAATATTAGTAGTGCTTGTAAACAATAGTTTTGTTTATTAGTGTTCATATGGAACTTTCTACAATGTGGGTTTTGATGGGTCAATTAATATTACTGTAACGAGACGGAAATTTGATTTCTTAATTTCTTTCTTTGGGTTGGCATTCATTTTGATGACGTTAAGTTTTTGAATATTTTTGTAATGCAATTGAGTCTTGGGATATGAAATTCAGTCTCTGTGTTGAAAGCATTAATAGCTTATTACGAGTTGCTTACGTTCTTCAGTTCTTGATAGGGACACCCGACTTGGGTTAGGAATCTCCAGCAAGTCGAAATCATTTATGTTATCATGTTGTTGCAAGGAAAATTAAACTCCTGATTAGATTGTATAAAGTTAAAAATAAAATAAATTTAGCTTTGTGAAAAATTTTCCTTCGAGTCTGCTTTTGGATAGGCTATTTCAATCCTCCATTTTGCAAGTCCCATGTCCCTGAATATCACACAACTCACAAGATTTTCACCCACATGGAACTTATGTCATCTTCCTGTAGTCAGAGTACTAGACAGATAGGAGTTGTTAAAGCTTTCATTTGGTCAATCTTATATAGTCACAGATACTTCATATGTCATACATATTGTTTTTGGGTCTTAGTGGGCTGAAAATTCTGGCACTTTTGTCCCAAATTGTTATTAAAATTATGACCATGCCCCAGTGGCTTTGTAAATAGTAGAATTTCATTATCTCAAGATCACAGAAGGTGCAGAAGATTATTTTCTTCATTGGGAAACACATTTTTATATTTTTATTTTCATTTGTCGAAAAAGAGAGGGATACAGAATTACCATGCATTACTAATTTTTCTAAGGAAAATTTTCGCTTATTATTTTCTAGTCATTGAGTTTAATGAAGAAGTATAAAGATGTGCCATTGGAAAACAATTTTCTTTTCTAATTTTTATGTTTAGGATGGTTTCTGCAAATAAAAGGTTCAATCCTTACAAAGAGATTGTTTCTACAGGATTCTTCAGCTGTGATGCAATTGGAGCATAAGGAAACTAGTATCGTTCCACGGGATGAAATGCAAAATGGTGAATTTATACAGGCACAGTCTATCATCTACAGTTCTAAGGTTTTGTCGTAACATAGAATCTTTGCTTTCTTTCTTTCTTCTTCTTTTTTTTTTTTTTTTTAAATGTGTCTGTCAATGAAAAGTAATTGTTAGTCTTATGGTCATGGTAGGGAGCCAAAAGTTATAAAAGTTGTGTAGAATGTTTGTGTTTTAAGCTCATTCTTTATATTTCAACTTTTAATAGTCTCACATGGTAATTTGCGATGAAGAAACTCTACAAACTCACTGTGTAATCTGTGCAGAAACTTCAGGACGATTTACAACTGATAGGACTTAAAATCAAGCAACATGAGAGTAACGTAAGGTTTTTGGAAAGTGAGAGAAACAAATTAGACGATGCCAGTCTTGATTTGCAAGGTATACTTATTCTCTATTTCTATTCCTATGTTATGAAATCAAACAGTATCATCTGCTTTCAGTTGTTAATCATCAATGATTGATTCTTTAGATGGCATGGGTACTAGTTAGGAACCATTATCTGTACACATTTTCTTTTTAAATTAGTTTTATTTAGATTACTAAATATTGTATTTGGTTATTACATTTTATGCCTGGCGTGAGTTCCAAATTGTTTGTACTGAAGTAGCATGATCTCAACATAAGGTCAAGGCCATTCAATTTGGCGAAAATAAGTACATCGAATTCAACATGTTCTGGACATGTGCTCTTTGTTGTCATAGATAATGCATTTTGTTTATATATTTATTTATTTTTCCATGTTCATCCACTGATGCGTTTCTCTCAGTTACTCTTGGGAAGTATCATTCTGCTGCCTCACCTGATATTCAAAATGATCAGCACTCCTCCAATCAGTGCGAGGAGGAAACTATAGAACAGATTCTACAGCATGAAAAATCTGCCGCAGGCATTCTGTGCCAGTTGAAATTGCGCCATGGAACACATTCATCTCATCTTACATTGACCAAGGATGTGCTTGGTATTGTTGCTACACTTGGCAAAGTAGATGATGATAACCTTAGCAGGTCAGTTAGAGTTTACCTATATTTCACAAATTGTGAATTATGCACAGTTGACCTCATATTTGATGTTCACCATGATGTTTCACCCATAAAAAACCAAGAGTAGTTTGTCATTTAATGAAATAGAATTTACTGAACTTATTGCTGAAATAAGTATGTGTGGTTGCTTCCAGATTAGGTGGTGTCTTGAGTCCTCCACAATTCTGACAGATACTAGTTTTCAGTTTAAATTCAGGGGCAGCTTGATAATTTAATTATTGGTTGTCTGCACCATTCTTGATGCCTTTTTACTCATTTCTTTCTTGATTGCAGTCTTCTTTCGGAATACTTGGGAGTAGAGATCATGCTCGCAATTGTTTGCAAGGCTTACAAAGGCATTGCAGCTCTTGAAACATATGACAAGGATGGGCGCATAAATATTGGATCTGGTCTTCATGGTCTTGGTGCTTCTATTGGGAGGGCTCTGGACGGTCGATTTCTTGTTATCTGTCTCGAAACTTTAAGGCACGAATCTAATGTCATCTTTTGCAATCTGACCTTTAGTTTGCAAAATTTCCAAATATTTATTTTTCCGCTTTTGTAGACCTTTCTGCGGTGAATTTGTGGCTGATGACCCACAAAGGAGGCTTGATCTGCTGAAGCCAAAATTGCCCAATGGGGAGTGTCCACCTGGATTTATTGGCTTTGCTGTAAATATGATCAATTTGGATTGTAC
>CATIWR010369023.1:0-10844 GCA_949677035.1 Omphalea diandra
GGAGGATATGAAGAGGGAGATTCAAATAATGCAGCATTTGAGTGGGCAACCTAATATTGTTGAGTTTAAAGGAGCTTATGAGGATAAGCAATCTGTGCATCTTGTGATGGAGCTATGTGCAGGTGGTGAGTTGTTTGATAGGATTATTGCTAAGGGGCACTATAGTGAAAAGGAAGCTGCTACTATATGCAGGGCTATTGTGAATGTTGTGCATGCCTGTCATTTTATGGGTGTAATGCATAGGGATCTTAAGCCTGAAAACTTCTTGCTGTCTAATAAAACTCAGAACGCTCTTCTGAAGGCAACTGATTTTGGGCTTTCAGTGTTTATTCAAGAAGGTAACAAAATGTTTTTTTTAAAAAAATTATAAATTCTTATATTTTCGTTTGTGTTTATTATCATATGCTTTCTAGAAAAGGAGAAATTATAGTTTTCTTAATAGGATGGATGATGTTAATTTAGGTTAGAAGAACGCATATAAACCATACATATGTTTCTGGCTTTATGGTTTTGTCATTTTGATCTCACTGCAGATAGCAAACATGATTTAGTCTAAAATTTAGTCAAAACTTAAAAAATATTTTGAATTATAGTTTGAAACTTAGCTGGATTGCGACATGGGGATTCTCTGTGATTTATGATGTGTAAATTAGCTGGGTTGCATCATGAAGCTTCTCTGCTTGGAAACTCTGATGCTTGATGGGACCTAGTTTGTGTGGACCTTGAGGCTGAAAAACTCAACATATTTACATTGTCTTCTTAGCATGTTTCAGTAATTCAAATGGTCTTTCAACAATTTCGTGATTATGTATTCTGATGTGATATATCAATATTGGTCCAGCTACATGTCTTTCCATGCACCTATCGTTAATTTGAATTCACCCCATAGGATTTCCTAATGTCAAGTTAAGGGCATGTGAAGTACCAACTTGTAAGTGCTCCAGAGAACTCTCCCTTAAAAGCTAATTCTTACAGGGAGAGAGCCCACAGCTTTATTTGGAATTTTGGCCTTAATTAACCTCCACACCATTGTGAAATTAAAGCAAGGACATTCTGGGTCTTAGTTGGATTGTTATGTGTTTTCTTTTGTATATTTCCGCATTTATTTGAGCTATGTTATCCTTGCTACTTGCTGTCTTTATTTTGGGCAATTTGTGCATGTGATTGCATTCCTTCTCCTGGATGATCTGTCAAGCTAGATGTCATGAGACTAGCATAAAGGTGTTGGAGATCTTTCCACATGACCCTTATGTATGACATTCCTTTACATGTCATTGTGACTCTCAAGATGAAGAAAGTTGACTTCCTTTCATTGTTCAAATTCTTGTTATTGGATGGACAATTCTGTAACAGCATCCTTTCAGATTCCATTGGGAAGAGTAGTCTAGGCTCTGATAGAATGTGTACATCTACTTAGTTATTGACAGTATTTCCTGTACATTGATTTCACATAGTTACCCATGAATACAATGTATGATCAACCAATGGTTTTCTTTCCAGGAAGGGTATATCGAGATATAGTTGGAAGCGCATATTATGTTGCTCCTGAAGTATTAAGACACAGATATGGAAAGGAAATAGATATCTGGAGTGCAGGAATCATACTGTATATCTTGCTCAGTGGTGTACCTCCATTTTGGGCAGGTAAGGAAATAGGCCTAAATTCTTGTCAATTATTAAAATTGACATTTTCTTTTATTTTTTATTAAGCTGTCTTAACTGTGGAATGTTGGCATGCTTCTGATCATCAATTAACACTTTCAGTGATTAAACAATGTTAATTTGATAATTAATATGTGCATTGCAGAAACGGAGAAGGGCATATTTGATGCTATTCTCCAAGGAGATATCGACTTTGATAATGACCCATGGCCATCAATATCAAATGGTGCCAAAGACCTTGTCCGCAGGATGCTGACACAGGATCCAAAGAAAAGAATTACTTCTGCTCAAGTTCTTGGTACGGATTTGATACAATAATCACTAATTATTCTTTACCATTATATTTTTTTTATTTAGAAATTCTTGTCCGATTTTTTCTTGGCTTCTTACAGCATTCAGAACAAATGACAATTTAGGATAGAAATACATATGTAACTTTTCCTTTTATGGGTATTACTGTGTAAGGTTTCTGTTTCTTTCTGAACAATTGGTTTCTCATCTAACAAATCCATTAAACAAAAAGAGAACTTTTTTCTTGTGTCACTTAATTTAAAGTCAAGGCAGCGTTGCATCATTAGCATTAGCAGCCTAGACCGCTCTGGGCTTTAGCAACATATTTCTATTTCTAACTGAAATTTAACATTCTCAGAGCATCCATGGCTTAAGGAAGGTGGAGAAGCCTCAGACAAGCCAATAGATAGTGCAGTTCTTTTGAGGATGAAGCAATTTAGAGCAATGAACAAGCTGAAGAAAATGGCATTGAAGGTGAGATAAGAAATTAGAGAAGAAGATATTAATTAATTAGATGTGTAGGATGAAATTTAGTGAACTACTAATTTATAATTTAGTTTCAATTACATATTCATTTTGGAACACTTGATTGTTCTATAGGTAATTGCAGAAAATATTTCTACTGATGAAATTCAAGGACTAAAGTCAATGTTTGCAAATATTGACACTGACAACAGTGGCACCATCACCTATGAAGAACTAAAGACAGGGTTGGCTCGACTTGGATCAAAACTTACAGAGACTGAAGTCAAGCAGCTTATGGAGGCTGTAAGATGATATTGATTGGGAACCTTCTAAATGTTTGAAGTAACATCCTGTGCCAATCTGATGTTCTTTGACTTTTTGTTTCAGGCTGATGTTGATGGTAATGGGACAATAGACTACATTGAATTTATCACTGCTACGATGCATAGGCACAGGCTAGAAAGGGATGAACATCTTTACCAAGCCTTTCAATACTTTGACAAGGATAATAGTGGGTAAGACATATCTTGTTTTATGAATCAATATGGAACTTAGCTTTTCATGTATTTCGAAAAACTATGTTGGTGTAATTGATAAGTAACTGAACAGTAGAAGACACAACTAAGGTTTTGTTTGCATTTTTATTGCTAATAATCTAAAAATTGATTGACTACAAGCTTTTACAAAAAGTTATTGAATTAGATTGACAAGATAACTAAACTACTTTCATGAATAGCTAGAAAATATCTTGAGAACTTAAAATGCATTTTAGCAAACAACTGCAGCAGTTAGCATTAGCAATACCAACATGCTCTCATGCTATTTAAACATTTTGATGGTGTAGAAGGGTTGTTTGAGTTTTTTTTTTTTTTTGGTTGAATTTTCTTGTCTTTCCAGATTTATCACAACAGATGAGCTAGAAACAGCTATGAAAGACTTTGGAATGGGTGATGACGCGACAATCAAAGAGATCATATCTGAAGTTGACACAGATAATGTAATTTGTTTTCTACTCAAACACCGATTTGTTTTCCCTTTATAGTATCCTGCATTACTGATGCTTTTGGGCTTTACAGGATGGTAGGATCAACTATGAAGAGTTTTGTACAATGATGAGAACCGGAAACCAGCACCAAGGCAGGCTTTTCTAGACATTTCTGCAGAAGAAAGCCTCTCACAACTCACAACGATGGACGTTTAATTGAGAGGGATGTAGAGAATTCGAACCCATTTCTCTGGACTTTTTGCTCTTAAAATATTTTCAATCTCATCAAAACATGAGATTTTCCCCTGGAAAGTGTGAGTCTTATTGTTCTCTGAGTTAGAACTTATTGTGCATATGTTATTCATCGCTGTTTGGGAAATCTGAAAAGGAAGTTATTGTCTTTGACAACTTTGGAAGCATATTTGTGTTTTTTTTACCTTACAAGTCATCTCATTCAATGTCGGAGCATAGAATAGGATTGCTATTCTTTGCCATTTAATAGCATAGGTTATGACTTCTTCAAGTGGCACAAGATAACAACACCACTTTCCCCGAGTATGGTACGAGATCATCAACGAAAGAACAAAACTCTAGATATAAGAACTGCAAACTTGCAACTTCCATAGCATAACTTGAAGAACAACGATCAAAGCTGGAGAAACAACCGAAACAATAACTTGAAGAACAATGAACAATGATAAACTCTGAATGCTATAAATCGGCTGAGTTTACCACTCCTATTGTGGACAAGCGGATCGAGTTACAGCTGCTCCCTCCCCCTCCTATTAAACAGCTAAGAAATAGTTTGGTAAACCTTACAAAATAACACCTGACAGTAGATATAACTTTAATTAAATGTATTTTTTTTTATCAAATCTTACTTGAAACTTTTTCTGAATTTTTGTTATTTTAATAAAAAAGTTAAAATTATCCTTGCTCTATTATTATTTATAAAACTCTATTATTTAACTATCAACTATGAATTATAATTATTTATATAAAAATAATTTATTTAAAATTATATATAAGTTTTATAAAAAAAATATATGTAAAAGATTCTAATTACTAGAAATATATTAACATATATTGATTAATGTTAATAAGAAAATTATTAAAATTTCATAAATACAAATTAATAATTATAATATTATAAGTTTTGAAATTATACTTTACGAGCATATATGAAGATTTAGATCTTCTTATGCTTCATTCAACATGACTTATCATATGTAAATAAATCCAACCATTTGATATTTCATTAGAAAAATTAAATTTAAATTTTCAAGAAGTGAGAAATTACATGTTTAAATTACATTTTAATCATTCATTTTCAAATGAATAATTAAATTTATTCAAACATTAATAGATGATATTGAATGAAACATTTAAAAATCTAAATCCCCTATATAAAAATATATTATTTTATTATTTTTTAATTTTAATCTATTTAATTTAATATATAAAATATTAATAATATATTTTTATTAGTTATTTTATAATTTAACAACCATTAAATTTAACACATAACAAATCGCTACCACCTATCAACTATATTGATTAGTTATCCAAACAAGCTATAAATACTAAAACTTATTGTGTGAACTAAGCTTCCAGCGAGCAGGAATCCACGCCACCGACGGCTATTAATGAAGGTGAAAGTCCACTCAGATAGAAACCAATTCAAAGTGGAGTGTTAAGCCTGAAGTAAAATATTTCTTTGTAACAAAGCTATATAATCTTTGGCCCAAACGAGAAAAACAAGGAACTTAGATAAGCTTCCAAAAAAGAAACCATATGCACATAAATAAAGACCATATGCACATAAATAAAGCTTCCAAACACTTCAAATCTAAAGATGGGAAGAAGGTTTTTGCATCGAAGGCAGAGTAAAATATTAAACTCTACATGTTTGATGAACCAATTTCCCATGAATGCTTTCCTTGTGTTTTCCAGTTGTTACCGTTCTCATTCAAAAATATAATACGTAAATGATGTTCATTCATTATTAGCTCATACCAATATTCAAAACCAAATCTAACTCAAACCATAAAATATGAAAATTATACACCTCAACACTCTCATACTCGAGCATCCTCATTATAGATCAGACATTGCAGAAAGAGCTGTTACCCAAGAATCAGATGATCATCACATATAGTTGAACAGATTGTATAAAAAAGCAGCAGATGAAATTTTTGGATTGGAAATTTATGCTTACAAAACTATTGAAGTAAATTATCATTATTGTTGAAACTCCAGAAGTACAACCGACTCAAGAAACAAAAAAACTAAAACAGGGGGGAAAAAAAAAAAAGGAAACATAAATTCAAGCCAGTTTATTAGTAACAAACTGCAAATACTGTATAGAGGTCCCAACAAACATATAGATCAATACCAGCTCCTCAGCTGATACAAAGCCACAAAGGCTCTAAAAACCATGTAGCTTGATCTGCTCCTTCGGCACAAGATTACCGTTAACAAGAAAAGTCCGAACGTTCTTTCTCTGATCTCCTTGAAGCTGGATTATCTTCCCAAGCTCTTTATCCTGGGCAACATTCCCATTACAACAGAACTCCTTCTTGAGAGCTTTAAGGATCTTTTCGTAGCTGAAATCTCTGGACAGCCCTTGAACTGTAGTCAGGCTTTTCTTTCCATTCCTTTGCTGAATTCGGATATGCACATACTCTCTTGCCCGAAGACCTGAATCTTTAGCTTGAAATTCGATATCAATCATGTACTTTGCTTGACGAGAACTAGAAGATCACTGAAATTATACAATTAAAAACCAAGTTAATCTCCAACCTCACAATAAATTCCCACTTTATTACCATTAAACAACAAAATTAGCTAGCATCCATCTGATCAAAGAAGACTCACGTAACTATACACTAAAAAAAAAACAAAAATCTATACATCATGAAAAAACATATGTACATGATCAACGCACACCAAACATGATCATGTGCTTATATAATCAAGAAACGTATCTTCGTCTCTATATGATCAAGAAAAAACGCGAGTATAGAAGAATTCTAAAAAAGAAAGAATGGGAAAGTGCAGCGCCAGCGCCTTTACCTTAGAGAACGAGAGAGAGAAAAAGAACAGCAGGACACTTTGAAACGAACTTTGAGAACGAAAGAGAGGCGCTTAGGAGTTTATATAGAGAAACGAGGGAGTCGGTTTGCGCTACAACCCGGTTGGACTACGAATTAGAGTCGGTTTTGGGTTTGAGCGTATACGGTGGAGAACAATGAATTGGAGTGATGGACGGTGTTAATTGAATAAAGTAGGGCGGTTCATGCGTACAATGGACGCACCAGGGAACCGAATCGTAGGTATTGGATGGGGACGGAGAAGAATCCACAGCAAGAATACGCGCCACATACACTCCAATAGGCACTTTTCCTTCTCCTCTGTCATTTTCTTTAAAATCTCTGACAAAGAACCTAACATATGGAACCAAGTGCCATCCATGTATTATTCTCGGAAGAGCCCTCGTCAAAGCCATCTTCAACCTCTTTCATTACGTGTAGAAGAGGTTAGAAGTAGGGATTATCGACATTTGGGCTATATTAGACTGTTTGATTTATTCGGCAGTAATTGCTATTACTATTGCCTTCGTTTTCATATGACTTGTGTTTTAAAAGGGATCTAAAATTTTATTTATTTATTATTTTATATAAATAATAAAATTTAATTTTTTAAATTTATTTTTAAATTTATTAATTTAAAATTATTAATATTATGTATAGTTTTGAAATCATTTAATTTAAAATTAAGAGTAATTTAATATTAATTAATCATTTTTTTCTTAAATTTAAAATTCATTAATAATTTTTTTAATTCTCACGAAATTCTTTAAAACATCAATTATATAGAAACAATGAGAATAATTCTTAATTATTAATGATCGATTAATATTAAATATTTAATAAAATTATTATTGCTAAATTTTTTAGGTGCAGAAGAGGTTAGAAGTAGGAATTATCAAGATTTCTACTACACTAAATCAGTTGTTTAAGATTAAGGAGGTTATCTTCATGAACAACGCCCAACCAAGGGCTGTTTGCAAGGATTCCATTAAAGTGAACATAAAAGCCTGAGGATAAAATTTAAAGGAATTTTTTTTAGAAAAAGGAGAAATTACACAGTATTTTTTTATTTCGTTTTTGGAGTTTATGAAATTTTTTATAATAATTTAAAACTTGAAATTATATTCTGTTAGCATTTTTATGCCAAAAATCACAAACTTCATTAAAAATATTTAAAAAATAGCTTATTTTTTTATTCTATGACTTTTTTGATATGTTCAATTTAATCCAGATTTTGATAAAATATTTTTAACTTGTACTACAATTGAATCTTTGATTTTTTTTTTCAATTTATGCAATTAGTCCATAATTAAGTTTAATAAGATAATACTTTTGTTTTAGTTCAATCAACTCTAATTTTAATTTAAAAAAACATGAAATATTTTTTCTTAATTATATATAAATTAATAAATATTAAAAAATTAAAATTTTTTAAAGAGAGTCAATCCACTTGTTTAAGGGTTGAAACCATTTAAGGAATATAACAAGGTGAGGATTGTATCTGGTACCTCTGCGAATCTCTATGCGATAGGACCATAGGTGATAGGGACATACTTCCATCACTATAGTGTGGAGGTGACAAAAATACTATAAGAATGCTAGAAACTCCTTTGGCCACATCCATTCTCCATTGTTAACTATAGTGAAATCCATAAAGGTATAAACCTTGAGGAAATGATAAGAGGGATGAAAGTCTATAATGTCCAATAATAAATCAGAAAGTGTGTTGAATAATTATCCTACTTTTACTGTAGGCATGTGATTCTCTAAGTGTCCTATAAAGTTAAAGTTTGTGTTATCTTTGTACAGTATTTTGAGTGCTTGCCAGATCAACTAAGATTCGATCTTATCTTCTCCTTTTTCTGTATATAAGGGGAAGTTTCTCTTGTATAAAGGCAGAACCCATTTGGGAAAGAACCTGCCTAGTTTGAATAAACTATGAGTTTCTAAACTTCTCTTGCCAATAGCTAACATGATTACTGCTTTCATTCTTCTGCTATCTTAAAATTTAAAAAGCTTTGGTATTATATCTTCCATGGGTAGTATACTAAGACGACAGTGGCATTGTTGAAAGACATTTTGAGAAATTCTTCTTGGAGAAGACTAGAAGCTAGATTTTGAGGAGTGCTTGATGATGCAGAGGAGGTAGCCATAAAAAAGAGAGGGAAAGTGATATCTTTGGTAATCAAAGAGATTGATTGAGGTCTGGATAGTAAGTCTGGGATGAGATTTGCATCCCCTTTTATATGCTAAACATCAAAGCTGTACTTATTGAACTAGTCTTTCCATCGCAGTAATTAAGGATGAGGAATAGTCTTTCCTTTAAATTCTATAAGAACAATAAAGTGATAACCAATTAAGTGGAATTCAAACTTTTTAATCCCATTTTTAACGGCCAAGATCTCCTTGAAGGTGGAGTGATAATGCAATTCTTAGTCATTGAAAGCTCCACTAGTTATCACTAGCATTGGTCTGAAGAATTCTTTTCCCTGTAGAGGAAATATGGAGAGGTGACAGATTTTGCATGTACTGCTTTAGATCCTTTACAACTTGCGTATGACATGTATTTCACTGAGGTGGTTCCTTTTTCAATAGCTGTTGAAGTGGACATGCACAATTTGTGAAATGGGGGACAAAGTCCCTGAGAAAATTGACTATTCCCAAAAAGTACTAGACCTGCTTTTTAGACAAATTACTGTTTATGAATCTTAATAGCTCAGCAGCTATGTGTGGCCCTAGTTTGTATTGTCCATCTTCAAAATTCATGCCAAGGATCCACAACTGTTTTGGCAATCTGCATCTTGGTAGGAGAGAGCATTAAGCTATATCCCTGATACCCAGAAAATCCAAGATACAAACATCTCATTCATTAACCCTTATGTTGCTTTCCATAAAAATAAGAAATATTGGAAAAGGTCTATCAAAACTCTGATTAGACAATCTCCTAAGTCTGTTAAGGAGTACATCCAGTCTTCTAGTTTTGATTAGTGTCCTATTCAGGAAACTGGAAAGGAACAGTTCATTACCTTAGAGATCCCACCTGAGTTTGTCCAGCAATGGATAAATCAAGGATATTCTCATCTTCACTTTAGAGCCATCAAAATTGTTGTCAGTTATCATGGCAGGAAAGGCTTACCAGTCTTTGCTAGGATAACCTTATTAGATAATCGGTATCTAAAGTACCAGCATACTGTCATAAGCACTGTATGTAACATCCCTAGACACATTCATTGGCATTATCACATGAACATATACATTAGATAAAAAATCATTTAGAAGCACCGTTGCATTTGGGGGCACTTGAACATTTTGAAGCATCGTTGTAGTTGAGGACACTTGAACATATATGTAGTGCTTGTATAGTTGCATGACAAATTATTTTATGTTGTGTGCATGTTATAGTATCATAAATAATGGTATCTTAGAGCTTAATTAAAAGTATAAGGAGTATCTAGGAATTAGGAGATGGATGGAAGTGCTTAATGAGTGAAGAAGAGGGACAAAAAGCAAAACTTTTAACTTTCAACCAATAGGAAACCAGCCCCAATCTTTTGACTTATTTAAGATAAAAATACAGACCATTAGGGTCAGATTTTGAGGAAAAAACGTGGGTTATACCATAAACAAAGAGAGAGCAAAGGAAGAAGAAAGAAAGGAAGAGGAAGAAGAAGAAGAAGAGAGGGAGAAGAGTGAGCTGCCTAGGGTTTTTCAATTCTGGGACAGTAGGTAAGCAAATTTATCTTCTTCTCAACTGGAATTAACCTCTCATGACATGTTAATCATGCATGGTTAGTGAGAGTTATGGAGTAATTGAGGTAGATCTTTTGGATGGAAGTTGTAATCCAAGAGAATAAGAGCTGATTCTGTTGGATTTTGCTGTGAGAGTAGAATTTTGTACCCACGATTTCGTAACACTAGAAGAGAAATTAGGGAAAGTGAAAAATATGAAACTTTTAGCTTTATGTCTCATATAAATGTGTATGAAACAGTTTTGCTTGATTTTGTGTATGTGAGGAGATATGACCCCTTCAGTAGGGCTAGGTCAAATCCGAACCGAGATGATCTCAGCCTTCTATTTTCTTATATTTTGATGGCTTTATGTTCTGATTTTGACAAAGTGTAAAACATAAAATTTGTAGTATTATGTCCTCTCTAAACACCTGTCAACCAGTTTTGATTTATTTGCTGTGTGGAAAGAGTTATGGCTCATTGATTGGAACTGACTCTGAACCGGAGTGAAACCCACCTTTCTTTTGAATCTGTTTTCCAAGTATTTGATGGCCATAGATTCAGAATTTGATGATTGCCCAAACTTGAAAGTTGTACATTTATGTATGATGTACATACCT
>CATIWR010369026.1:0-13652 GCA_949677035.1 Omphalea diandra
GTAATAGTGAATAAACTGAAGAAATTGAGCTTTTGGGGCTTTATAAAATCACATGGTACCAATTGGGTCTAATCTAATTTGATGAAGCTCAAAAATAAAGTGAAGAAACTTTTTATTTATAAGTTGAGGAATGGTATAACTATGCCATTTTAGTATGATCCTTGGTGCCAAGGCATATCATTAATGGATAAATCCCAAGCAACATATATAGAGGATGATGCAATATCTAGAAAAGATCTTTTTACAGAATTTTGGCATCAAGGAAGATGAAGGTTGCCTAATCCTATGCATGAAATTACTCATTAGCCATGAAATTTTTTTTTTATGCAAAATTTTTTGATGGAAGAAGATAAAATTGATCATATTCGTTGGTAATTGAATTAGTCAGGACAATCTATTATCTCTAGTGCTCGGAATGCAGTGAGGAGATCAAAGGATAAAGTAAGATGGTATAACTGAGTTTAGGGTACTAAATATATACTTTGACATAGTTTTATAACCTGCCTAGCAATTAAAAAGAAGTTAATTATAAATGAAATGGTGCAAGGGTGAGGATAGATTGTAAATGTCAATTATAGCTAATGAAGCTTTACTGTAGAAAATCTTAAACCTTTATTTTTGTGAATGTTGCTACACTAACAAATTATGGTAAGGTTTTGTAGGAAATGAAGATTTATTACCATTTTTTGTTATGGAGGTTTAGTGGTTTAGTGGGTAATTTATACCATTAGTTACAAAACTACGCTTGAAATTCTATAGTATGCATATACCTATGATTTTATTCAACTTAGTCGTGGATGTACAATTATGATTTTCATGTTGGTCACTCAATGGTTATTTCAATTTCTAAAGTCACTGGAGTACTAACGTGGCCGAGAGATTAGACACTTATCAATTGACAAGTAAAAGAAATTGACACCTCAATAGTCATGATTTTTATCATAGCATTAGACCCTCATTATAATGCTAATAAACTATTTATAATTGAAATTAAAAAGATGGTAAAGGAGTTTTATCATATTCTTAGGAAAAACCAAATGTGAGGTATAATGAGGGTCTAATGCTACTTAAATCTAATAGTGATGTATTAGGAATGGGATATTATATGGCAGAAAGTAGGACAATGGTTATATAGTTATATATGTTAGTGAAATTATTAAGGGGTGGGATCAATGAGGAGTAATATATCAATAGGTGGGGCTCAGTTTACTATTTGCAATCCAATAAGAGTAGTTGATAAGAACCATAGCTTAAATGCTAATATTGAGCCATGTATAGGATCACAAATTAGGAGTGTTTACGCTATAAGAGGAAGGAATATGGTTAATGATGATGACCTTGACATTAAGAATGAAGAAGATGATCAAAGTGATGATGAAGATAAAGATTATACTAATCCTGAAACACAATTTCATGATAGTGATTATGACTTTGAGGAAGATGAAGATGATGATGATGATGTTCTTTTTAAGAAGTTTATGGAAAAAAATATTGAGAAAGATAGGACAATGAGAGAAACAAAAAATAAAAATTCCCCCTTCTACTGATGAGTCACCTAATGAACTAGATTCATATGAGCTTTTGCTTGCACATTTTGATGAATTGCTTAGTGCTTCAGACATTGATAGTGAAGGTAATAGTAGTGTGGCTATAGTTAAGTATTCAAAATTTATAGAAGAAAGGGATATGAGATGTCTAACACTATGAAATTTAAGTCATTTAAATAATTTAGAACTATTGTTAAACATTGGTCTATATTAAATGGGTGAAAAGTGAAATTTGGGTATAGTGATGCAATTACAACTAAATATGCAAAGGGTTGTCCTTGGTACTTATGGACATGTGTTATGAAGAATGAACTTAATACTATACTTGCGCTAAATTTCATACTATTAGGTATATAAGCTCTAATTAGCTTGCAAATAAATACCTAGAGATCTTTAGAACTAACCCTAATTGAAATTTAAAAGGGTTCATAAGCATATAAGACAATTACCAAATCAATTACCAACCTCATCTTCCTTATAGACCCTTCAAAACCCTAACCAAATTCTTCTCTATCTCCTCTAAATCCCCTACTTCTATTGCCTCAAACTCCTTAATTCCCTCCATTATATCACCATCCTTTTTACCACCTCTATCTAATAAGCCTTTTGTTGTTTTCTTTCTAATAAAGAGGAAGATTGTCTTGTAGATTAAGGGGTTTGTAGTTTTAACTTTTTCCTTGACTTGATTTGTGCTCTTGTCAAATATTGAAAAATAATCTAGCAAAATCTTTGATATCAACTTTTGGGATTTCATCTTGTTTAAGAGTTTTCCAATAACCAATAACAAACAATAAATTGAGCCAAGAGAAGGAAATTAACTGGAGAAGGCAAAAATGATTGCCTTTTGTTTTGCATAAAGTTTTTTAAAGTTTATTGGTGTTGCTATATTGATTAATAGCAAATTGTTGATACTCTTTTAATTATAACAAAAATAAAAATTTGGTGATATTTTGATGTTAGAGTTCAATTATCAATCATTTAGTTTGTAGATAAGTTGTTTTCAATCAAGAGTAGGATTTATTATGACATAAAAGCTTATCTCAAAGACATCAAGAAAAAACCATTATATTTCCATATGCAAATTAGACCTTAATAATCATCTGGAGGAGCCATGAAGGTACGTAACAGGAAACAAAACAAAATAATAATAATAATAATAATAATAATAATAATAATAATAATAATAATAATAAAGGTTTGGAAAAAAGGAGAAAGAGGAGTGCATGTGAGTTGAGATAGAAGAGATTTGTGATGGATTCCAATTTTCTAATCATAAATTGCTTACTATATTTATTTGAGAAATAGAATAAAAGAAGATTTTTGTAAAAAAAAAAAAATGAGGATATTTTAGTTCAACTAAAATTTGAGTTAATGAAAATATATTATTCACTTGCATTACAATGAAGATATTTACACACCTCTTTATTGAGATCACTAATTTGTATGTAATTAATTATAAATAATTTTACAGTAGTGCAATAGATTAAAAAAATAAAGGATTAAGATTTAAATTGATTAAAATTAAAAATGAGGTGTCAAAATAATTTCTCATAAAAAGTTCAAAGAACAAGTTATGTATTTAGCCCAAATATCACAATACTTACCATAAAAAAAAAAATGAAACTGTAGAATTTTCTGACATGATTCTTTATGATCCATGATATTTTCAACACATAGGGCTGTCACACTTATAAAAAATATATATATATTCAAGGACAAATTACTTGAAGCCATACCAGGTCAATGACTCAATTTCTTTATTGCAGAGTTTTGTAGTTCTTCGCAATCACAATTAGAGTTATTATTTAACAGATTAAAGAGAAAAAACAGAAGGAAAAAAATTAGAGGAGATCGTGCGACAGAATGAGAGAGGAGAGATTTAAGGTAAGGTGAATAAGTGTTTGGGCCCATCTGGGTGATATGGGGGCGTAGGCACTGCGACTATTAAAATATCAATTTTTTTTTTTTAATGTCAGTTGATATGTGTCTAATCTTGCAGCCACGTCAACTTGAAATAATAGTTTATTTCATAAAAAATAATTTATTTAAAAAAAATATTTTTTAAAGTAACATAAAATCTGATATTTAAAATATATTATAAAAATAATTAATTTATAAGATTATAATAAATTTTGACCATAAATATTTTATATTTATATTATTTATTATTTAATATAAAAACAAATATATTAAAAATAAAATGTTTTTATAGTTATTACTTATCATCAGTGGTCATCGCTAATCGACAGTGAAAGATAATCAGGGATAATACATACATATATTCATATCATTTATTTTTTCACTTAAATAAATTTGTTAAATAGGAAGTTATTTTCCATTAAAATTACTTAATTTTCTTTTTTATCAAAAAATATTTTTTATTAACTAATTTTTCATAATATAGCTAACAGTGAAAAATATTTTTCTAAAAAATATTTTCTGTAAAATAAATAGTGCCTAACAATCATAATAGAATTGTATTTCTATAAATGAGTGAATAAATTCATAAGTGTGTAACCATTATAGAATTTCAAGTATAGTTTGATGACCAATGAATGATATAGATCACTCATGATTTAGTTCTAGACATAAAAGAAATAACCATATCAATGTACGAAGAGATTATATTTGGGTAGTTAGAAATGAGCTAGATTTTCAGCTCAAATCTATTTCTGTGGATTCTTTATTTGGTAAAATTATAAGTATTCAGTTGGAGTTGCGTTGTTTGGGCCGTTGGAAGGTTTCCAGTTGGAGTCCATATGCTGCAATGTTTGAAATATATTATACTTTAGTTGATTTTTTTTTAAAAAAAAAAAAAGAAAAAAAAAGGAAAGAAGGGAAGATGAAAGTGACCAAAACCATTTGATCACTTGGTTTTATTTGTTTTCTTTCCGCGTTCGAATAAAATAGCAATACAGTTCCTTCCTATGGTGGAAAGTGATTCGCTAAACACCAGAGTTTAAAATCCAGCCTTGAAAAAACCAAAAGCATGTGCCTTTTTTGTTTTTCTAAAATAAATTTTGTTATCCAAAAACCATGGATTCTTTCCTTTACCACGGTCCAACAGCCTCTAGTTTTTCTCCATCCCACTATATATATCCAACCCCTTCATTTCCGCTCAATAACACCCAAAAACGCAAATATCTCTCTAAGTCGCAAGCAATCCAGGACTCCTATCTCTTTCAATTCATCACAACCAGCCCAAGAAATTAATCAAGGAAACATGAATGCAGCAAGCAAAGCCTGGATAGTGGCAGCCAGCATCGGTGCAGTAGAGGCACTAAAAGACCAAGGCATTTGCAGGTGGAATTATACCATAAGGTCAATCTCACAGCATGCCAGGAACAATATTAGGTCATTTGCTCAAGCCAACATGATTTCTTCTTCTGGGTCTGGGTCTGGGTCTGAATCTTCGTCAGCAGCTTTGGCTAATGAGATTAGGAATGCTAAGTTGAAGAAAATGAAGAGGGAGGCTGCATTGGAGAAAGTTGTCGGTTTGAGCTGTTTTGGTCCTAGTACTACAAGATTTTAATGGTCACTGAAAATTCAATGTTAACATTAGCTGAATGAGCGAATTTTGGTCTATCATCATAGAATTAGAGTGAATGAAATCAATCTGTGTTTTTGAATCATGAAAATTCTGTCTGGAATTTAAGCTGGAGAATTTGTTCTTGATTGTTATTTACAAATTCTCATATTTGAATTCTTCACCTTTATAAGTTTGGCTAACCAATGAAATATAATGACAAAATATAATTAGTTTGTACATTATTCCTTAAAGGGCTCAAAAGCTCAACAATTTGAACTTCTAAAAACTGCATATTAGAATTTGTTGTTCTTCTTTGTGTGGTAACTCATTTGAGACCCGTTTGGTTCATTAATTTCTAAGTTGATAACTTGGGTATTGTTCAGGTTCTGAGGTTTTGCCATGGTCACCATGAATGATCAAGCAGTAAATGGGGCCAACTAATTTTTCTACTGCCCCAAGAAGGTAATGTGTCTTCGTATAAGTGTTGAAGTTGTTGAGGAATCCAATCTTTAACAGAGATTTGGTACCGTTGCAGTTTTTTATTTTTTATGTATAATTATCAAAAAAAAAAAACTTTAAAAATCAAAAATAGAAAATTAAAAATGTTAGTTTTATTTTTATTTTAAAATATTGTTTTTATAATTTTTAAAAACAGAAAAATACAGAGTGCAGCCTAAGGAATCGGATTTTGATTCCTCTATAAATCAAACACTTTATTTTTTTTTTTTAAAAAAAATATATTCCGATTCTCGATTCTGCCTCATTGAACTACACGATCCCGTGTTGTGAACACTCGCAAGCTCTAATGAACCTTAAAAATGGCAGGCCCACTTCTGAATTTGGGCTATCCTGAGTCATTTTGAAGGTTCAGAACTTCTGAAGAGATCGTGTGTCTACAGCTACAAGCACTAAAGTCCAAAAGCATAAACAAGACAGAACTTCACATGAATCACTTTCTTCAAAATTTTTTAGGAATTATTAGATGAATTCGTTTTTTTTTTTTGAAAAAAAATTGCAGTTCTAAGATAATCATATTCCCTAACTACGTGAGGAAAGAGGGTATCCAACAAAAAAAAAAAAAAGAGAGAGAATCCAATTTGGATATTCATTTTTGGTTTTATACCATTATATTTAACATTGGATTAAGGCTTTCATTGTTTTATGAAAAATATTTTTAAAATTTTTTTTATATTTTAAATTTTTATTGTGTTCAAAATTTGTTAAAAAAAATATCTTTCTAATTAAAAAATTAAGTTATTTTTATGAAAAAAATTCATTTTTTAAGAATAAAATATTTTTTAAATTTTGATAAAATGATCAAATAAATAATAAATCATATAAACATGTTTATTTTAATATAAATATATATTATTACCAATCATTATTGACTATTACTTTTATTACTGATAACTATCAGTTATTGGTAGTTGCCTGTAATAGATGGAACCACATAATTTTTATTTTTAATATATTTTTATGTTAAATATTAAAAATACACCTGTAAAAATATTTATAATTTAAAATTTATTATAATTTTATAAAAAAATAAGATTTCTAATATATTTTAAAGTACTAAAAATTGTTAATAAATAAATTATTTTTGTAAAATAAATAGTGTTAAACCATTAATGATTTTTCCCTAAACTAGTGGAGTCCAAGCGATTCTGATTTTTCTTTTTAATCCTCTCGAGTAGTATGTTGACTATTACAAATTTCTAAGATTACACCCACAAAGCAAATCAAATTAAACTAATAATTACTCTTTATATTTCATTGATTCATTCTTTGGTTTCAAGATTTTCAATGAATGAACAAAGACTTCTCAATCCATTCATTATTATTATTAGAGCCCACTCATAGTTGGCATGTACCAACAAGTAGGGGTGAGCAAAAACCGAATTAAATTGAAAAAATCGATCGAACCGAGTTGGTTCGGTTCTATTCGATTTGATATTTTAATAAAATCGGTTTGTTCGGTTATAATTTTTAAAAAAATTCGGTTTTTGGTTTTCGATTCGGTTTTTTAGATAGAAAACCAAAAAAACTGAATTAACCGAAATAATAAATAAATCAAACCAATTTGAATCAAATCAGATTTAAAAATACATGTAATTTTATTGAAACAAACCGAACCAAACCGAATTTTTTTATAAGATCGATTCGGTTCGGTTTGTAGACACATAAATTTCAGTTAATTCAATTTTTTCAAAAATTTTAGTTCGATTCGGTTATAAATATAAAATATTCAGTTTATTAAAATTTGATAAAAAACCGAACCAAACCGACCGAATGCTCACCCTAACAGACAAACATATTGAAGATGCAACAAAGCAAACCTTTTTACGGTAGACTTCCATCACTACAAGAGAACTCAATGCCTAGATTGTTCTTTTCAAAGTTCAAACATATTGACCACTCTTACCTCCAGAAACCAATCTAGAATCAAAATCTAATGGGACCAAAATGAAATAAAAATTAAAATATAGGGAGTCAAAGTGGAATTGAGAGAATTAAAATAAAATGAAAATTGATGATAAGGGTCAAAACCAAAGTTAGAGGGTCCTCTTAATGGGGAGAATTTTCCCATGTCATTGTTCCACATTTCTTTTTTCTATTTTAAAATATTTTTTTTAAAAAAAATTAATTGTATCAACATAAAAATAAAAATATTTTGTATTTCACATGTATTGTTCTTTTCAAAGTTCAAACATGTTGACTAGCCTTAAGTTGAGCGACCAATTTGGAATTAAAATATAAAAACTTAAAGTGAAATAAAAATTCAAATATAGAAAATCAAAATGAAATATAAGGAGAACAAAATAAAGCGAAAATTAAATATAAAGATCAAAAGTGAAGTTAAAGGCCCTTTTAATGGGACGAATCTCCCCCCTATTCTCACCCCAGAAAAAAATTTTTTATTTCTTTTATATCTTTAAATCAATTTTCAAAAAATTAGTTACATTAACTTAAAAAAGAATAAATAAATTATATATATAATTTCAATTGAGATTTACTTCGAAATTCTCCAAAGAAACCTACATAATTTTCATCCTCGCTTCATTGTCATCATTAAAGGAACAGACTAATGCTTGCCCATTAATCCATCCCTGTTTTAAAGTCATAGTTTTTACTTAAAAACGTTGATTTTCTAATCTCGATCCCTTAAACAAATAGTTCTTCACTGGATTTTTTTAATTATGAGGACTATCATTTAAGTTTTAACAATTATGCATATTTTTATATAATAGTATTTATGCTGAATTTAATAAATTTATAAAAATTTATTTTTCAATATTAAATATAATCTATTTTCCTATGTATTAATATTTTTTTGGAATATATATATGACGTTAGGCTTTTAGACTTATGTATGTAAATCAAATCAAAACGTAACAAAAAAAAAATATAACAATATTATTTTGCAACAGAAAAGTGGGTAGCTATCGTTGAAATCAATATAGTACAAAAAAAAAAAAGCATAGGCTTGTTTTCAAGCAAAAATTATGGGTTTAATAGAGTTTGATTTCGTCTTCATTTGGATACTATAAAAAAAAATAATTTTATTTTAATCGAAAATAATAGTAATTTTAGAAGTAACAAGTTAATTACTCTATTAGTATTAGAAAAAATTTATAATTTCAGATGTTTGAGGAAATCAACGGCGGATGATGGGAATTGAAAACCGCGTTGGTAACCGTGTGCTTAACCTAAAGTGTCAAACAAAAAATGCTGTTGATCACGTGCTTACATAATTGCATCACATAACCAAGTTTTAGCCAAAGAGGATATATTCGTTGGAAGCAAATTATTTTTTATTTTTTTATTGTATGATAAGAATATTTAAGATTTAAGATTTTATTATTTTTTATTCAAAAAAATTTAATATAATTAATTCTTTTTTGAGTGATCTTAAGGGCATAGTCACTAATCCCTCAAAAAAAAAAAAAGGCATAGTGCATAAGAACAAAAGAATTTTCTTCTAATATGAGATATCACCTTTTATAACAGCAATGGCAAACATGCCCTCAAGTCTTAATCATTTATTGACAAGCAGGAAACTCCTGGCTTGGTCACTCCAAGGAATTTAAAAACCAGCACCCACAAATCTGGTAGCCAAGCTAATGGCCAACAGAAAAATCCAAACCCACCATGTTAACCTTTTAGAAAAACCATTTCCCGCAAGAAAATCTTCACTTTCTTAATTGGAAAATTGAGACAGAAAGAGACCCTGATTTTCTTCCATGTGGACTATCTATTTCTTTTAAAAAAAAAAAGTTTGCATTTCAGGTATGATATAAATGGGCTATGCCTAAGCCTCACAGGCAACAACCATCTCAACAGTCATTTGTGTTGCATTCTTTAGTTGCTCTGCAATTTCTTACCAGAAAAATACCCAATAGCAGTAGAGATATGGGGAGTAACAGTAGAAGAGTGTGTAAGTTAGAGGTGGCATTTAAGTCTATGGAGCAGAGCAGAAGCACTGGAGTGATGAGGACAGAATCTGCAGCAGCAACCAACAATAATGATCAAATAAGGGGAATTGGTGGAGCAGCTGTTGATAATTATCAGTGCAGTAGAATGAGCAGTAACGATGATAATATGGGTAGCAGAAGGGAATTAGAGAAGGCTGAGATGCTCTTCCACCTGATTTTTTGGGGACCCAATTGATTTTTTATCTTTATTTTTATTTTGTCTTTATCATATTAAGTTTATTTTTTCAATTGGAAGGAGAATCAGAAGATCCTTTATTAGGATGTTGAGAGAACTGAGATTTGCATTTGCATTATGCTTGATCTGTCTTTCATTATTACATAGTTACTTTTTTCAACTTTATTGTTTGACAAACATTATAAAACAAAAATGATTTCGCATAACTCATTAAATTATTATTACCAATCAAGTCAAGTGTTTGAATTTAAGAGAAATTATTTAAATAAAATGGAATAAGAATTTTAAAATTGGTGAGGTTTGATAATGCCAAATCAGAAATAAATTTTCCATTTTTTTAAAGGAAACATGCAATTATTTTTCTATGCAGTTACTTTAAAAATATTTTATTTTTTGAGGGAGTTATATTAGAAACACTCGTGGATCAAGGTTGAAAGAATATTTGAATATAATTTTTCAAATCAATTTGCCGTTTAAATAATTTAGAAAAAGTTATAACAGGTTAAATCAACTATTTCTCACATTATTTCATTTTGGGTATTTTAGCCCAATTTTATTAAAAAATTAATATTTATTATTTTCACCAATGATTATTATTTTAAATCAAATTTTGTTATTTAAAAATAAAAAATAACTTCTTTATTAAATTGAGTTAAAGTAACCTTTATTTTTTAGTTGGAAGAGAGTGATTTTTATTTATGAATAGTAATTATAATATTATCAATAAAATATAAAAAAATTAATTTTAATGATTCGATTAGACATGCACTTTTAATTTTAATTCAATTAAATTAGTTTTTTATAAAAATAATTTAAATTCATTTTTACTTATAAAAAATAATAAAAACTTTTTTAAAAATTTTCCAATCATTAAAATTACATTATTATCATTCTCCAACCTTTTCTTCTTCTCTCAATCTCCTCTTTGAAACCTGTAAACCATCATTCCATGATCACCAACCATTTAAACAAGCAAGTAAAATGACAATCGTGGACAACACATTGAATTGTTCAAATAAACCCAATTCACAATCCCATTACATAGAGATCACAACTTTCTATTCTAATCATATCAAAACTATAAAATAAATCATAAATTTACAATCCTAATCTACAAAGATCTAAACTTTCTAGTCTAATCATATTGAAAATGCAAATTAAATCATAGATTCACATATTGACTGTACAAAGATTGCAACTTTTTAAAGATCCACATAAAGAAAGTTGGATATGGTGTTCCTCCAAATCGAGTGAGTTGGGCAAAGGGAAAAGTCTTGCATAAAGAAAAGACGAAGAGGAGAGAATGAGAAAGTTGAAAAAAGAAAATAATGTAATTTTAGTGATTGAAAAATTTTAAAAATTTTTTATCATTTTTTAGAATAAAAAATAAATTTATTATTGTCTTTCTAAAAAATGAATTTAATTAAATCAAAATAAAAAGGGTGTGCGTCTCAACCATTAATTTTATTTATTTATTTTGAAACCAAAATGAGGACCTTATATTCAACCAAGAGAAGTCATCCAAAAGCACAGGCTAGATACGAGAGGGAGCAACATCACTGAAATAGAGGCTAGCAAAAGAATATATTGGCTTGCCTCTTAAAAACATGTCCTAAATTAATCTTTTCCAAGCATTCATTAACAAGAATATCAAACTCAGACCAGTCATGATTACGTGACTTCAAGGCATCGACCACCAGTTTTGCATCCGTCTCAAATATGACCATGTGCAGATTACAAGATAAAAGCCCTGTCAACTGCTTCACGAAGCGCAATAGCTTCAGCCCCTTTGGCTTTAAAAGAGCCAGGCAAAATTCGAGACATACAACTCACAAACTGACCACCATCATCACGAAGAACTGCAGCAATCCAAACACTATTCCAAGACGGAAATAATGCAGCATCTAGGTTGCACTTAAGCCACGACACAGGAGGTCTCTTCCATTTAGTACAATAGACTTGCCAAGGGGTAGCAAGCGTGAGCTGGCCAAGGAGATGAGCTTGACGCAACTAAGCCAGGAAACCAAGACTCGAACGGACTACTTGGTCAGCATGAAGATTAACACCGGACCACACTTGACTATTCCTCTGCTTCCATAAGCTCCAGAGAATGACAGTAACTTCACGCCTCTTTTGAACATCAAGCACATTAAAAACGAGATGCAAGAAGTCCTCCATAGAACCAGCACCATGGATCAAAGATGACACCCGCACCTTGGACCAACAAGCAAGTACGTAGGAACATTCAGCAAACACATGGAAGGGATTCTCAACACTAGTATTACGAAGAACACACCCACTATCCATATGCAATCCCCGACCAACCAACACATCCCGAGTAGGGAGACACCCTCTACACAAACACCATAAGAAAGTCTTCACACATGGAGGAACCTCAAACTCCACAACTTCGTCCAGAATTGAAAGGTACCCACTGCCGGTGGAACTACAAAGCTCATAGCAACTTTATACCCAATTTTCACCAAATATTTACCATCCTTGCTAAAGTGCCATATCAACCGAGGAGAATTAGGCAAGGAAATTTTAGAGAATGCCATAACATCCCTAGAATTAAAAAGCTCCTCCAAAAGCTCAATATCCCAATCCGAAGATCCAAGAATCAGCAAGTCTTGGACATGAAGACACTCCATCCCTGGTATAACAGAAGTTGTTAATTTAAAATTCTCATCATCCTTCAGCTAAGAGTCATGCCACAAATCAATACTGAAACCCATCCCAACACGCCAACGACAACCTGCAACCAGGATCGACTGAGCAGACCAAATACTTTTGGATTGTGCCCCAACTGTCCATTCAAAAAATCACCCCTCCGAAAATATTTGGCATTGATGATACGAGAGACTAGAGTATTTGTATTGGAACATAAATTCCAGACTTGTTTGCCAAGCATGGCCAGATTGAACTTTTGAAGGTCACGAAAATCCTCCCTCCATCTTGCTTTCGTAAGCATAGTAACTCCCATCTTAACTAGCTAATTCTTCGCTCACCATTACCCTTCGAACCCCACCAAAAAGAATTCAGCATTCTCTCTAACCCACGACAAAGGGAGACAGGAATCAAAAAGGAGCTCATGCAATACGACGGAATAACATGGGCAACCGATTTAATAAGCACCTCCTAACCTGCTTGAGAGAGAAAACGAGAATGTCAACCATTAATTCTCGTCCAAAATCTATCCCGAACAAAACCAAAAATGCCCCTTTTGTTACGACCAATGAGGGAGGGTAAACCCGAATATCGCCCAGTATTTAGCGGAGACGAAACACCCAGAATAGAGGAGAGTTGATCACGAAGATCCAATGAGGCATTACTGCTAAAAAAGATACCAGATTTGTGAAAATTAATAGCTTGCCCAGACATTCCCTCATACTCCGTCAGGATCTCCTGCATTTCATAACATTCACCCTCGTTGGCTTTGAAGAAGAAAAAACTTTCTTTAAGCAAATGTGTAAAACTAGGTGCGCCTCTGCTAACTTGACAACCATGGAGCTCACCTCTACCTTCCACTGATCGAATCATAGCAGACAACCCTTCAGCAAAAATGATGAACAGATAGGGCGATAACGGATCTCCTTGTCTGAGACCTCTGCCCGGGTAGAAAGGGCATGCTGAATCACCATTCAAACACACTGAATAACTAACTGAAGAAACACACAACATAATCCAGGAAATACATTTATTATCAAAGCCCATCTGCTTCATCATAGCTTCTAAAAACTTCCATCCCAACCTATCATATGCCTTACAAATGTCAATCTTAAATGCAATTAGGCCATTATTACCTCTAGCTTTCCGTTTCATATGGTGAATAACCTCGAAAGCAACAAGCACATTATCTGAAATAGAACGACTCGGCACAAAAGCAGATTGAAATTCCGAAATAAGAT
>CATIWR010369030.1:0-27830 GCA_949677035.1 Omphalea diandra
CCGATTTTAACGAGTCAAAACTCGATTTCACCCGATTTTACCACAAATCCGATTTTATATACGATTAAAATCGTTCACGTGATTTTGACTCGTAAAATCGTAAAATCGTACGAGTCAACTCGCGATTTTGACAACTATGCAACCATGGGTTCATTTATTAGTGAACATCTCTTCTTCGGCCCTTTTTTCCCCTACATGTATGCAAATGCTAAGTTCATCATGAACTAGTTGTATTCTGCCTTTTGTGCGGGTAATTTTTTTTAAATAAAATATTTAATTTATATATCATTATGATTAAATAAAATATTTAATTTTTTTGCATTATGATTATTATAATTAACAAATTAGGACAAATCATATTATAATTATGAAAAAACTTACCACATTAGGTGTAAAGGATACGAGTGTCTTTTAAAAAAAAAATAAAGTGTAATGGTAAGTGTGGGTAAGTATTTTCTAATAATCATTGAAAACTATGCAAATATCAAGTGTAGTATTAAGTGTTAATAAGAAATATTAATTATAATATTTTAATGTGTTACTTTTTTATAAAAATTTTAACAAAGTAAAATAATTAAAGAAAATAATTATAGATTTATATAAATTAAGTAATTTGTTGATTTTAATTTTATTTCTCCTATAATTTAGGCATACAATCGTATACTTTTAATTTCTATATTTACTAATAAGATACCATTGATTTGATAGACTTTCATATTTACACTACTTAAAAAAATATAAAATTAAATTGAAAAGATATAGAATGTGAACATTTAAGTGAATAAATTTTATATTTAATGTCAAACAAAAAAAAAAAAAAACACTGCTTTAAAAGCAACAATACTATATGTGTAGCTTCTCGCTACACCTATCAGAGCTCAAAAAATTTTATATATATCATTCATCATTTAAAACCAAATCTCTCAAATGAAGAATGAAATAAATTGCAAAAATCAAGTACTTCTCTATTAAATAATTGTTCACCAAAAAATTGAACATATCTATTTCATGCTCTACAGGGATTTTGTATTTGTTTTTCTTGGCATGCATAGTGGGTTATATTGGCTTTTGACAAAGGTATTTTGGGTTGTAGAAAATAAAAGAGGAGGGTAGAAGAGAGCTAAGAGGAGACATGCAAAGATCCTTTTTGTGCAATTTGCTTTGCTGGATATATATTGATTTCCTTATATTTATCCTTGATTTTTACCATATGATTAAATACTTTTTTTCATTTGATGTTTCTCTCTTTGATGTTTTTGGAAACTAAAGTGAGCAAAAAAAAAAAAAAAACCTCAACAAATTCAAAAAAATTCAGACAAAAAAAAATCTTAAAGATCAAATGGTAAAAATATAATATCCTTCTCTACATAAAATTCTTAGGATATAATCTCAAAACTACCAAAAAATTTTCTACGCAAAGAATTTTATTTATGATTGTAGCAATTTAATTTTCTTCTAATTTTTCTCGGTTACCTTCCTTTGAAGAAGATTGCATCAATTGTCTTCTTTTCCTACAGACCAAGCTGACCACACTACATATCAACACTTCTTGTCACCTATCATGATAAGTTTTTTGAGTCTAATTCTGATGTGGAATCTGAGATTTGACTGCTAGAATTTTATTACATATAAAGAAAAGAAAATAAAGAAAAAAGGAAGAACAAGATGGAGTCAGTAAAAAGACCCAGATTCATTAAATACTGGCAACAAGGGCACAGAAATTTAATGAACCAAATCTTGCAGTAAATTTGTCTGAAACTTTGAAATAAGTCATGTGAAAAGTGAAAAAAGAAAAAAAAATATTATAGAAGTTTTTTTACTTTAATAATAAAGTTCTCATGCTTGAGTAAATTTTAAATTGCCAGAATCGTAAATAAAATTCTTTAATTATTTTATCAAATCATTTCTTTTTTTGAAATGAAAGAATTGAATTTTTTAAGTATAGTCTTATCAAATAAGAAAATTATTAAAATAGAATTTATTTTTTTATTTTCATAAAATCTGAATTTTCAAATAGAACGATAATTTTGGTGAGAGGGAGTGAAAGTGAATGAGAGAGGAACGGTAGCAGATGGTGAGGGAGAGTAATGAGCGATTATAAAGGTGTTTTTGTCTTTTAAAAGAATTTTTTTTTTTTTTTGCATATATTTACGTTTTTTTACTAATAGAAAAGTGACTTTTTCTTTCCTAATGGAAGACATTTTAATATAATAATTAAAACTAAAGAAATTAATTCATACAGCATTAAAAACTAAAAACTGAGTAAATTAGTTATGGAAAAAGCACAAGAATGTAGTAATTAATCCTAATTTTTATGACCAAACATATTGATATCCAATTCAACAACATTAAACCTTCCTAAAATTTAATTATTTCTCCCTCTGTGTATATTTTATAAAAATGTGTATAATCATTATTATAATTATAATAAAAATAATTAAGAGACTAATGCGATTAATATGATCAATTATTATTATACATTTTATTTATAATTAGTAATTATTTGGTTATAATAAGTAATGACGTTATTTTTTTTTGTTCCACCAAAATAAAAATAGTTTTTATAAAAGTACAATAAATAGATATTTCTTTATGCATTATAGCTAATCTATTGAGATTTTTTGTGCAATTTTTTTATATGATGGTATAACTTTTTCTTCGGAAATATGATTGTATAAATTTAACATTGGCAGCCTTTAAGTGAAAAAGAAAAAAGAAAAGATATGTATTATAGTTAATATTAATATACACTTTAGTATGAAAATAAATCATTGCATATAGTTTTTTTTTTTAATATAAATCACTGCAGATAGTTAATCCTATCAAGTTTGTGTGTATATTTATATATGAATTGAAAGAATATTTCAATATTTACATTTTTAAATTTATCATAACTCTTAATGTGTATAAACATTTACCATTAAAAGTATTTATTTAATGTTGAACTAATTGGTTTTCTTATGTATTTTACATTGGTAATATGATCTAGATTCATTCAATTTCTGACTAGCTTTTCAGGTTACCAATTAAAAAGAATGAAAGGCTAAGATTGAAATACAAAGATGGAATAATTAAGTTAATAAGGGTTTGATTACCCAAGTGACATCCTAGAACGGACTCCATGTGTAGTAGTTAAACCAACCTTACTGCATTTATCTCAAGTAAATTCTTCTTGGTAACAACTTTTTAGCAAGAAAACAAAAACACACCTTGATGTTTAGCAGGATAAAATGCGGACAAAGAAACAGTTCCCATACTAAACTTTCCATTGAGAAAGAGAACTGAATTCTCACATCCAATTAAACCTTTTATACCATCGATACAAGTCCTCTCACGGCATCCGTGCAATCATTTGCTAGTTGTGATTTGAATAACCTTTCAAGTATCAACCATTTGCTACAAGTCCTTCCAAGCAAAGGCTAGAAATATCATTACGTTGTATAAACACTAGACTCTGAGTTGGTGTGGACCCAAAGTTTAGGGAGACTAAGTTGAGCAGGCATTACATACAATCTGAATTCCAGTATGATTGTCCGAAACATCACTTTGATTTACAATTAACTTTCTGATGTGTGCTACATCAGAAATGCAACCATGCGTACAAGCTGGTACACAACTTATGTACATGACATACTTTAGTATCGGATCATTTTCACTCATTTTCAGTATGCTGGTACATCCATCACTAGCAGACTACGCATGTCTCCAAGGATGACTTAGCAAGCCACAACATGCCCGGATCATTTCGCTTCAATACTAAACAAGCTTCTGCTCTCCCAGTTTCGTCAAAGACAACATCTTCGAAAAATCCAACCATCTGCAAAATTTCAATTGCAGCTGCAAACACAATAAACAGCAAAATATTTTACTACAATAGCAACTCCCACAAGCAGGAAACTTGAAGCACTTTATATGGTTTTACCCTCTGGGATAATTGGACATGGTATAGGTCAAGCAGCTCAGAATTTTGCTAGGTATCATAACTATGCCACTTCAAGCAATTAGATTTAACAGGTTAATGAGAGTATGGCATTTTAGACTTCAAGGCCCAAAAGAACAAAATTGCTCATTTAGTTGGCTATCACATAACTAAAATAAAGTAAACCAACATTCAGTGGACTAGCTATCTCTAATGCCAATTAAATTTTGACTTATTAATAAGATGCAATAATTCCAAGCTATCACCATATAAATTAACTTTTTCTAATAAATGCTGCACAGGTTAAGCATTTAAATAAAGTTATTGGGGGAAAAACCCAAACCTTTGTGATTTGCAACGTTCTTCTGTATTATCGGATTTGCCTGCAATGTATATCATCCACCAGCACTTAAGAAAATACACAAAAAAGAAACCGAAAACATATGTCCCAAAAATTATATGAAATGGCTAACTGCATGCGCACCTTGCGGAGTCTCTTAAATTTCATTTCATTCGGATGTTCAATCACATTCCTGCAGCAATTAGAATTATTCCAGATTTTGTTAATACCTAAGGGCTGGAAATTAGGGGGAAAAAAGTTAAAGCATCATCCAAATTACTAAGCTGAGGTCAAATGAACTAGGATTAGGTGCAGAACAGAAATCAAGTTAGCTACGTTTACCTAATTATTTTTAAAAGAGTTTGCAAAGCAGCAGTTGCTTCTGTGGGATTAAGATCAGCTCTCAATATCTTGACTGCCTTCTGCAGTCGACCACAAACAACAGTAACAGGATCTTGGATTCTCCTTAGCTCTTCATCATCAGGATCTGGCTCATCAATTTTAGAACTAGATATTTCCCGTGAGGCAACCAAATCATCATCAGGATCAGGCTCATCAATTTTAGAACTAGATATTTCCCGTGAGGCAACCAAATTATCATCAGGATCAGGCTCTGCCTGCACAGCTATGCTTGCTTGAGATTCATCAGGATCAGGCTTGTTATAAGCCTTATTTAGACAGACAGGGTCTTCCATGCTTTCAGTTCGTCGAGAAATGTTCTGGTCTGATCCTTGGATGTTTCCAGCTCCTGAACTGCTATGTTTTGCTTCCAGATCATCTGGATCGGGTTCGTCAATAATCATGTTTTCATCGATTTTCATAGTTAATATTATTTGCTGTGAGGCCATTAAATCATCATCAGGATCCGGCTCTGCATGCACAATTTTGTTGGCTTCAGATTCATCAGGATCAGGTTCTCTATATGACTTATTTAGACGGGCTTGGCCTCCCATGCTTCCAGTTACTAGTGAATTGATATGATCTAGTCCCTGGATGTTTCCATCTCCTAAATTGCTCTGTTTTGATTCTGCATCATCTGGATCGGGTTCATCAATGGTCTTGCGAAGTTGAATCTCACTGTTCAGGAGGTTGTTACTCTGAGAATCATCAGGATTGGGTTCATACTTGTGTTGTTCACAAGAATGTTCATCAGGATCCGGCTCATAATCAGGGTTTAACTGAACCTTGTGCAGGTTTTGAATATCTGTATAATCTCCTCCCACATAATCCATGGTATCAGGTCTGTGATGCGTGCTAAAACTGGAATCATCAGGGTCAGGCTCTTCATGCACTTCAGAAGCTCCTAAACAGTTGGCAGAAGCATTTGCTATACGGCAATAAGCAGCAGCCACTGAAGATGTGCGTGCACTTGCTGGCTGGTCTAAAACATTTCCCCCAAGCTTCTGAGAGAAATTTCTGCGATCTGAAGCATAGGATTCTCCTTCATAATTATTCAGATGCTTAACTCCACTCAATGTGTATCCCCTTGATTTAGTCCAATCTAAACCAGCAGCTTCACGGTTCAGCTGGCCCAAAAGCACAATAGCTTTAGACCAGGCTACTTCAATGGACCATAACAGACTACTGAAAGTAATAATTATAGCCTCAACTTAATTACAAACACATGCATGCAATGATATTTACCTGTGTATCCAGAGCAAAGAAATTTGCATCATGTTCTGAGTATACCATATGAGCCTGAAATGACATGGGAACAAACGCAGTCCCTCATAAATTATTCTCTGATAATTAGAGAATAGCAACCATTGAAATATATTAATGCCAAGAGGGGGAACAAAGAACGACAAAGTTTACATGTAAAGCTTACAAGTTCATGCAGAAGTGTTTTCTTGATGCTTTCATATTTCCTGAAACCCTTGAGGTCATCTGTTCTAAGGCGCAGAGAAATCTCCTCTCCATGATTCTGTAACAGTAAACAAGAGTCACAGATAGAAAAGGTGTGGACAAAATTAAATAACAGCAAATAAAATAATCTAATATTTCTGAGGTCATACCTTATTCAATCCAAGGATACATTTAGGACTAACACCAACATAACCAACTGGGGCCATCTCAGCCATAATTCCAACACGCCAACGATGCTTAAAGAAAAGAAATATCAAAAGTTAATAAATCAGAAAAGATGATGTAGGCAATAAATATTAATCTGGAACAAATACATCCAACTGTACCTTATTCATTATTGCAACAATTCCAGGATCTGCCGCAAGCATATGCATCCTTTTCAATGCCTCTGAAGATGGAGGGTTCAACTGTAGCAAAATCCCGGGCAACAAATAAAGTCCACATAAAGTATGGGCAAACACACAAACAGACAACTGGATATAAAGTTTCAGTCAACAATGACTAAAACTATAATTATTATAAAGCATCTGAACTGCTGTAAAATGTTGTAAGTTTAACACTGTTCGCACCATTTTACTAAGTGGAAAGTTGGTCTTATCACTTGTAATCAAATTTGTTAAAAGAAACACAAATTCCAATACAGTTTGTATAACTGAATTGGATGTGATTTATGCACACATGCTCTACCGCCCAGTTCTTGTCCCCTGAACTAATAAGATAGGTGACTTTCATTGGGGAAAAAGTAAGCCCTAAACTAGATAGTATACCAACTACTTCATCAACCACTCAAACAGAGAGTCAAATTGGTAATACCCTAATCAAAAAAGAGCACAACCATTCACTTTAGTGACAAATAATCATAATTATAATTTTGACGAAGTATTTTATATATAGCAACATCCTAAAGTATTCAAAAGGTTGTTTTTCCTCTTTCTCAGTTTCAAACACGAAATCTTTTACCAATATGGCATCTAATCCAAATAAACTACAAAATAAAAATTTCATGTTTTTCTTGATTAAGGTAAAAAGGAATTCGGCCAGTTAGTAACAACATGGTCCTCTAAAGAGGAGAGGAGTTTGAGTCATTCCTCTAAACTATGAACTATCATACAGGGAGAAAAAAGAAGATAATTTAATTGCACCTCTATCCCAGGAATTTGAAGTGTGCGAAAATCACAAAAGATATAAGGTCCTTGTGGTAGTTTAAGCAAAGCATGAGGTCTCTCTGAGGATCGCTGTCTCATTCTCCTTTCCTCTTCATCAAATCCAGCAATTCTCAAATCGACTTTTGCATTTTGCATAACATTTTTAACCTCATCTTCAGGCACTCCCATCATTCTGATAGACTTCCCCTGAACAGAAGAAAGATGCATCAGTGGCACTAGAAAATATAATAGCTTTTGGCATGTCTAGAAATAAATCATACTATCAAACAAAGATTACTTATCATTCAGAGAACTCAAATAGTTAAAATTACCTCAACAAAGGAAGCGTTGTACAAACTTAGATGAGAATGCTCATCAGAGAAAGGTGACAGCAGTTTTGAGCCTTTGCCTGAAATTTGTGGCACAATGAGTTTCATTGTATCTGGCTTGACACCAGTCAACTTCTGTAGTTCATCTCCTAGGTCCTTGAGATATGCATCAGGATTCATTTCTACAATATACTTGTTCCCTCTCCATACAACTGCTACGTTCAAGCGGCTTTCAGTGTCTTGCATGTCGTACTACTGGAAAACGGGGTAAAAAGGATAAGACAACAGTTTCTGACCATTCACTACCAAAACATTTTGGAGTTTGAATATCAAATAGCTGAAAAGAGAAAAAAGACAATTATCTGGAATTAAATACATGCCAATGGAAAAGCTAAAACGCATGTTAATAATGTCATCAACTGCAATATGGATATTCTTGATCAGGTAATAACGTCAGTGTTTGAAGGTGATCTTAATCAAAGCTTTATAAAAACTCCAGTTAAAGAGGTAGAATATTCCAAATTAAGGGGGGAAAAAGTCACAGACACATGAAAGTATTCGAAGCTAGTGATTCCCACTCGGTCAACACTGAAACTAAACAACGGATATTTAGCAAATTGATACCTCAACAAGAAAATGAAAGCAAACTTAAAAGATTCATCTAGAAACCCAAAAACAAAAACACATATACAGCATACTCTTGTACATGAAACTTATTTTCCTCTTAAAGAAAGTATTTCCAGTCAATTGTTGAATCCTATATCTCCAATTCTATTTACAAGAAAATAAAAAATTAAAAAAGCCACATAAAATTTTCAACCTCAACAAAAATTAAAACTGCCACAACAAAATTCAGCTGAAATTCCTGAAGAAAGCAGCTGAAACTGATAGAAGGCACAATAAACAAGTTCAAAATCCGGAAAATTCGAAAACCCACAATTATATCAACGCTAAAGCTTCGATTAAAGTGAAAAACAAATAAAAACATAATCAATTTAACAGGCCACAAGAATGAAAGATAGTGAATAAAACGATTCCACATCAGTTCCTAACTTGATCAAACCTTAAGTTCGATAATTAGGAGTCGACAATCCATGATCGACCAAACCCAATTAGAGAATTAAAAAAGTTTCAATCTTTACCTTCGAATAAATGTAAACGTTGGAGAGAACGAGTTGAAATCGTGAAATGGAATGTTGGGGTCAAATGTTAGGAGCCTTTTGTAATTTAGCCAAATTTAATTTATACAGCAAGGAGGCGCAGGATGAGGGTCGCGTCGGCGCATTTACGCGGTTAATGTGAGGCTAATGCTAAAGTGAGGAGCTTGCGTATGCGCTGTCGCAAATATGCGAAAAGAAATCCAGAGTAGATCAACATTCTGCAGTTTTTTCCAAACTGAACTAGATCGATCATTTAAATCGATAAAATAAAAAATTGAGTCAATAATTTAATTTAAATCATTATAAAAGTTGATTAAAATTAAAATTATTAATTAAAAGTAAAAAAATTACTTAAAACTAAAAATTAGATTAAATCCATTCAATTTTATTCAAAATTTAAATTTTTAAAAATAATTTCTATTATTTTATTATATTATAATTTTTTATTTTTAAATATTTTTAAAAATTATTTAAAAAATAAAAAATATCCTATTAAATCACTCTATTCAAACCAGTCAAATTAATTCCATCTTCAATCTAATTTTTTTTAAAAAAAATTGACACTTAGCAAAGGATAATACTTTTATCCTTGAGTGTTGGTTATATTATATTATTTAATCATTCGCTTTTATATATTACATTAAAACAACTCTTAATTTTGATTCTATTTAACTATGTCATTATTTTACTAAATTTTTCCTTAAATTTGTAAGAGAAAAAAAAATCTATTTTAGCTTTTATTTTATATTAAAATTTTCTAGTTTTACTAGAAACTTTTTAAAAAAATCAAATTAGAGTAAAATTATTTTTTAAAAAATTAAATACAGAAGATTGAAGAATTCAAAAATCCAGATCAATTCAAAAATTCTTTCATTCTTCACTGTTCCTGATCAAACCCATATCAAATTTAGATCATCATCACCATCTGAACACATATTGGACTATCTAGAATTTTTTTTTTTTTTTTTCTTCAAAGTATCATTATCTCTATAAGCAAAGAACCAACGCCACTAACCACTCCAAAATAACAACCACCTCTCTCTATTTTCATTTAATAGTAATATAGCATGGAAAAAGTTTATTAAGACAGAGACCTTGAATCTGCCATGGATAAATTCTATTTAGAAAAAAAAATAGAGGGCAAAATCCATCCAAATGTATGTAAATGACAATAATCAATGCCACTGCAACAAGAGCAGAAAGCTACTGCTCGTCAAATCCAGGATGAGGCCACTCCATGGCTAATGATGCTCATGCATTAAGGATGATTGTAAGTCATTATTATTAATGCGATCGAAGAAAATCCAATAAATCTTTCACAAATCGCCGAAAATGGTGAAAGTGCCATTACCTTTTTTTTTTTTTGCACGCAGTGGGGTGGTTAGGAGCTCTGAATTAGTTGCAAGATTAGCAGTGGTATGCCATCACTATTATTTTTTTTTTAATTTTTTGTTGGGTGTGATATAATTAGATAAGCTGAATTAGTTATAAGATTAATAATTAGCAAAAAAAGAGGGATAATTTTCAACGCATAATAACACCTATCGCTTTTTGTATAATTTGAATTTGAAATACTTTTATCTCTTTTACCATTTGCGCCATCACCACTGCTTGATTTCGTGTCCAATTTGTCTATGACTTGGTTTGCTTACATTGGCCTTACCAATTATCAATAATGTTGTTTATCTTTTTTTTTTTTTTTTTTAACAATTCTCAATGATTTCAGATTTTTTAATTGTTAGCTTACCTATTTGATAATAATAATTCTTAAAAAAATTAAATCAAAGCTTTAAGAAAAAGCTCTGATTTAGGATAATCAAACAGCTATCCAAAGAGAAATCAGAATTGATTAATGCAGAGAAAAAAAATAGGAGATTTTATTGTTAAGAGAAATAATCTAAAAGTGATTTGACAGAAAGAAATTTCGCTTAGGGCTTGATATGAAGAGAAAGGATATCTTAGAGTTTAAAAAACTGAAATTTAATTTATTAACCTTTTTAGCTTTTACTGACAAAAATTACGATAAAATAACTGAAATAACAAAATAATTTAATGAAACAAAAATTAAGAGATATGTTAGTATAATTTTTAAAAATAGAAGACTAAATAGTGTAATATGATAAGATCTAAGGGATAAAAATATTTAATCTTTCTGTATATATATATTATTTGGTAGAAAATTTATTGCTACATTTGATGTGTATATCGGATCAACATATAATTTATACTTGATGGAAGAGAATAATAATTATGGGTATAATAATAATTATTATTATTATATATGTAGTTATGGACACATTTTTTTCTTTTTTCGTTTTCATTAACTTGATGAATAACTCATTTTAGTATACTAAATGTAGCAAAATATTTCTTAGGAGTTGCAAATGCTACGAGAGAGTCGATTTTCTAATCTAATTCAATTCATTTTTATCATATATCTTTGAAAAATGTATGGTGAAGCGGCACGATGTGAATAGTACATCAACTCTACATTATATTCGAATAAATATCTTTATTTTTATTTATACAAAATAAATAAAACACAAATATAAATAAATATAATATATAAACTAATAGTTAATTTTAGTATTACAATCTTAAAAATGAATGTTAAACATAATTTTGTTATCATTAGGATCTTATTTAATTATTCTAATTAATATTATACTTGATTATAAAAAATAAATAAAAATTAATTAAATCAAATACGAAAAATAAAGATATAAAAATTAAATATCCGTAAAAAAATGGAAATACACCTTTAAATGCAATATTGATGTATACATGTCACTATATATATATATATATATATATATATATATATCAAATAATTTATTTATTGTTTTAAATTGGTTGGTTTAAACAACTTTAACCTTTATTTGGTTCCAAAATTGAAATCTAATAAAAATATGTATTTAATATTTAACATTGATTGATTAAAATTTCATAATTATTATAACCATACTTTTTTATATTTGTAATATTACACTAAAAGATTAATAATTCACCACAGTAACTATATAAAAAAATTTTGTATTTCTTTCACACAGATATTTGTTGGGAATAAAAACTCTTAATTTGTTTAAATAGGTATATTATGTTAAATATGTTTTATGAATAAATAGACTAGGATATGTGTTTATATGAAGGGTTGTGTTTGCATATGTTCAAACACTATAAATAAACATATTAAATTAATTTGTTTTTAGCTAAATGCCTAAATCCTTTATAAAAATTTTGTATGAATGATCTTATTAGGCTTAATTAAAATTACAACTCAATAAATTGTATGAATGATCTTATTGATATAAATTGAAAATCAATTATTATATTACAATATAAATTGAAAATCAATTATTATATTACAACCTAATAATTGTAAACTTAAATAATTATTAAGTATTTATTAGTAAAATTAATCTAAAACTCAATAAAATTTAGTAATCATAATTTTTTGTATTAAAATAAGTTGAGTATATCTATTGATAAAAATTAAATATTTGTAATTACTTTTAATTAGTGATAAGTATAACGTTTACGAATCAAAATAAAATTTATTTTAAAATTATATTTAATGTTGATAACTAATTATATATAGTTTAAATTTTAGAGAAATAAATTTTAAAAATACAAAAAGTGATAATGTAATACTATCTAAAATTATATTTAGTGAAAATAATTTATACAAAATTAAAAATAAGAAAATAAATTTTAAATTAAAGTAAAATTAAGTAAATTTATTAATGAAAATTAATATTTTTTTAAACCATCCGAGAAGATATTATTATTGTTAGAAAGCAAAACAAAACTGAGGCAAGGAGGGAACAAAGACCCTCAATCTTGCAAACCAGACGTGGAACAGACTGCTCAAGCTAAGCAATGGGCAGGGACGATATGTAACGGAAATCAAGGTCTTTGATCCGATATTAACCGTTATTAAGGTGTGTTTTTAGAATCACAAATAAATCGTCCATTTCTATTGTCAAACAAGTGAATCAACGATTCATAGCGTGACGGGAAAAGAAAAAAAGAATCGGCTATGATGGAATGCAAAATCAAAAGAAAACATAAAATGAAGGAAAATACAAACTATAAATGTTGCACCACCAAAATTTCAAATCAAACTGAAAAAAAAAGTGTACACCCAAAAATTTTGATAATTGAAATCGTTGCTGTAAAAGCAAATAGACAAAGGACAGAAAAAAAGAATAATAAAAAACGGAGCATGATCTGATTTTCTTCTTTAACTCTGTAACAATTGTTTTGAAAGAATTTCTTGCATTTCTATAATAATTGTTTGGAAAGAGCTTCTTCCTTTTGGCTCTGTTGATGTTTGATGGATAAGGAAAAAGATTTGAAGTTGGCTTCTTTGTTTAGGTTTGTGTTTTCGTTTCTTTTTTCTTTTGTTTCATAAGTTTAGTGAGGTTTTTTTTAAAGAAATAAATAAATAAGAACTGAGAGAGAGACTGATAATGATAATGGAATGAACTCTTAAGTTTGAAGAACGAAAAGAATGGGCTATTTTAGCCATTTCTTGAAACTATGGGCCATATTACTTTCTAAATTTCTGAAGTACATAATTTTACAATCATCTATCCTAGTTATATTTGAAATTAAGTAATTTGTAATGAAAGTAAATTATATATCATATATAAACTAAGATTTTAATATATAATCATAATTGTAGACATTAAAATAATTAATTTATGTAAAAGAATGTTATATTTACTTATTACAAATTAATTTATATGAAAGGATTTTGCATGTATATTAATTTTTGTTATATTGCGAATTTTTTTTAAAAAATTCATCGTAATATTAACCGCGATCGTTACATTTTAACCTTAACATATTGACTCGATTACAATGCGACCACGACCGCGACTGCAATTTAAATCCCTGGGCAGCACCATTTGTAGATCTTTTCACAAAAATTATCTCACAAGCCATCAAACCTTGTATGAGAAATTTACATTCAGAAATAATCATTCCAAATGCGGATCTATCAACTTGCTTACCGCGTGGAGCTTGAACCAAACCAAAGAATCAGATTCCATACAAGTCCGAACCATGCCTCTATCCTTTACCCATCTTAAAGCCGCTCAAAAGCTGAGAGCCTCAGCTAATTTAGGATCTAAAATTCCAGCAACTGGTTCACTTCTCGCAGCAACAAACTGGCCCTAGGCATCACGCAATACACAAGCCAACCCGCAATAATTGTCAATTGCAAAAATGGAAGCATTAGTGTTACACTTCAACCAACCCGAATCAGGTCGCTTCCATTTAACTGAGCCATCAGCCTCTGCAATGTGGACATTACTGGAAGAGGAATTTTGCGCTGCCAGCCACTGAAAAAGTAAATTAGAGACTGAGACAACCAACTGACCAGCTGGATGAAATTTATTAGACCAAACAACCTTATTCGGTGCTTCCACAATCCCTATGCCACCATGCTTGCTATTTCAATCTCCTGAAGTTGTTCATGCGTTAACAAAGAAGAGAGCCAATCAGCCCATGCTCCAAACCCTACATTCTAAAAGTTGACAGCTGATACCCGCAAGCACTCTTCAGCAAAAGCACATGAGAACAAAATATGCGAGACTGACTAAGCATCTAGTCCACATACGGGGCATAAGGGGTCGACCTCAACTTTATTCATCATCAAGTTATCCATTGTTGGCAAGTAATTACGTAAAGCACGCCATAAAAATTTTTTCACTTTAGGGGGTATCTTCAAGCCCCATAACTTCTTCCAAACTGAGGTGGGAAACAACACCGGAGCTAAGGGAACATTCTCGTGGCTACTATGCAAACATCTATAACCACTCTTCATAGCATACACTCCCTTGGGATCACCTAACCAGATCCAACCATCAATCTTATTAGTAATGCTCAATGGGATGGAAGTGATCAGTTTTCTGTCTCTCTCATTAAAGATACAAAAATTAAACATTTATAACTTAATGAATTAGCAATAAATATAATGAACATAAATCAAGTAAATTTATGTTAAAAATTATATATATATAATTCACATGCCTAAACCATCTCGGTCTCTCTTTTCTCAACTTCTCCACAACCAGCCAACATCAACCTTTTTCTTAATACATTCATTACAAACTTTATCCATTCTAGTATAATCATACATCCATCTTAGCATTCTCATATTTGTCACACTGATTTTCAAGATTTATTACACTTTCATTGCCCCAACATTCATTTTCGTACATCATAACAAGTTTTATTGCAATGCAATAAAATTTTCCTTTCAGCCTATACAACATACCCGATGCATTTCTCTATTTCATCCATTCCACTTTAATCCGATAAACAATATTCTCTTCATAATCTTCATCTTCTTGCAGAATTGAATCTAAGTATTTGGAGTATAAACTTTGAAATATAGTTGCTCCCTCTAATTGCACTCCCATATTCTCCTTATTATTATGTTGTTGAATTTATAATGTAGGTACTTAGTATTAGTCCTGACAAACCCAAACAAGCAGCCGAAATGATGCAGTAATTCCAAATATCTACGGTAGTAGATCTAGATGATGCAGATATAGAATCTTTGTTTTCTATAGATGAAGAAGCTTCACCAAAGACTATACTTGCTATCTAGGATTATTCATCCTCAGATGAAGAATCGAAGTTTGATGGACACTTTCATGCAATGACTGTTTTACCAGTATGCAATGTTATGGTTCCCCTTTTTAGCTATCCTATGAAAATTTTAGACCAGCTAGAGATTAAAGAAGCTCATCCAGTTTCTTTGGCATTTGTTCATATTTTGCTAGAGAAATTTTCAAAACCCATTAAAGCGGTAGCATTCATAGACACTAAAGCCCATTTATTAATACTGAATCCAAAGGTTCTTCCTTCAAGATAGTAGAAGCCAGACAAAAACTATTTAAGAGTTGTTAATGGAGAAGTTTTTCATATAAGCCTAATCACAACAAAACTCATTAATGTTCAATTCTTTCCTAACTGTCAGATCCATACTAAGTTGCTTGACTCAGCCCTTCCTGATACAAACCTAATTATTGGATTTGATCTCTATTGGAAGCTTTCTAAGTTAAGAGTTATTCTAAAAGGGCTCAAGTTTAAAAACTATTTTCAACCCTATACCGCCATTAATTCATTGTCCATGGCCCAAACACTTAACCTAAATATCCCCAACCTTTTCCAATAACCAACAAGAACTTCAAACCCATTGTTGTGCTAATAACCATACGAAGTTCCTTTCAAAATATACAAGCCCATTATGGATGAACTCAAATTTTTTCATAACCTTACCTTTCAAAATGAATGAAGATATCAATCCAACAAAAGCCATCTATCTAGGAATGAGCCCTAAAGGCCTAACCTTGGCCTATCAAGAATGTTCTCAACTATTGGCCTAAGGAATTATTGAACCAATAAAATAAGATTGGGCTTTTCAAACCTTTTATGTGAATAAAAGATTGAAATAGATTCGTGGAAAAAAAAAAGGCTTATGATGGATTATCAGCCTTTAAATCATTTTTTAAAGGATAATACATTCTCTCTCCTTAAAATTTTCACATTGTTTGTTCATCTATTGCAGAGAAAATATTTTTCAAAATTTGACCTTAAAGTAGGATTCTAGCAATTAGGAATTAAACCTAAAGATCATCCAAAGATAGCTTTTTGCATTCCTAACCAACATTATCAGTGGACGGTCATACTATTTGGTTTTAAAGTAGCTTCATCATTGTTCCAAAAAGTGATAATAAAGATATATGAGTCCATCCTTCATAATGCTCTGATTTATATCGATGATGTGTTACTCTTTTCAAAAGATAAAGACTCCCATCAAAAGATTTTGTCTTAATTTATGGACCTGAAAAAGAAATATGGCATGATGTTATCCACCACTAAATGTAGATAGCTAAAAAAGAGATAGAGTTCTTTGGGATGATGTTTAAAATGGTCAATACAAGCCGACACCACATATTGGAGCTGAACTTTTAAAGTTTCCAGACAAAGATCTTAGTCAAAAGTATATACAACAATTTTTAGGAATTGCAAATTATCTAAGAGACTTTATTCCCCACTTTACCAAGAAAATAAATCCACTGCGATAAATATTGAAAAACAATCCTCTTGAGTAGAATACCAGTCAGACAGAAGCTGTCAATATCTTAAAAGTAGAGATGCAAAACTTGCCACCACTACGGATTTCTTCTATAAGAAAAAGAATATTGCAGATTGATGTAAGTGACCACTATTAGGGTGCAGTTCTCCTTGAAGAAAAAGACAACTAAAGGAGAATTTGTACACATGCAAGTGGAAGATTCAAAGATTTTGAAGCCCATTATCATTCAACTTTCAAAGAGATTTTAGCAGTAAAAAATGACATAAAAAGTTTGAATGTCATCTGATTGGACATTAATTCACAATTCTCATGGATTGTTCTTCTTTTCTAAAGATGCTTAAATTCAAGGAAAAAAAATGTGTCACATCCTCAACTATTCCACTGGAAAGATTGGTTTAGCAAATACAACTTTAAAGTTGAAAGATAAAAACCTAATCCTTGATTTCCTATTCAGACCTTACATAATTTCCATAATCCACCATGAAGGAACATTCTCTTTGATCTACATGGCATCCTCATCCTCACCTTCCACTTTACTTCAACCATATTTAAAATATGGAGAACCACCAGAGGTTCAATTCCCTACCAGTTACACTAAGTTTTCTCACTTAGCTAAAGAATAAATTGTTATCTACAGTCTTTATTGATCAAGCTTTATGGTCTTGTGTTCCTTAACATCCTTGGTTTTCATCTGAAATACCTATTCTTAAAAAATTATTCCTTTTTGAATTTCTTTACTGCAAATGATGGATCATGGGCATGGCTAGAAGAATTCCTCACTGTTCTATGGTATTTCTGTCACATATATACCATAGCTATGAAAAATTTTCCATATCACTTTTTGTCTTATTTATTAGAAATTCAAGGAAAAATAAGAAAAAATCCTCATCTAGTTACCTTCCTTGAATGGTTTTAGTCTTTAGACCAATAGATCTCCTTTTATACTGCTAAGTATAAATCTTGTAGGTCCTAAACAACTTATAACAAAAGAGTAGTATACACTATTTACTGACCTTGCTTAGTTGGAGCTTTAGGAACAAGGACTAGACTTATGGCTTGTCTCCATGTTTATGGAGAAAATCAATATTCGCTTTATGATGCCTTGGACCGCTATGAACACTTTAACGATTTTCAAAGATACATGTGTGGACAAAATAAAGTGATCCTTAAATAGATATGACCATTTTTAGTAAAAGATGCTCCTTAGGACTTTTTACCAGCTGGATACCACTAAAATTTTATGGTAGATAAAAAGAAGTGGCTTGAGTCACCTATGCCCTAGTACCTTCAAAATGACTTGACTGCCAAAGATTACATACTTGATCCAGATTCCCAAAACTCATATGAAGTGCATGATCACTATATGAGACATGAAACAATTGAGGCCCAAAAAAGAAATCCACTGACAGTGATGACTGCAACTACTAAACATGAATATGTCTCCATCACATGAGCTTATCCATAAGTGAAAGCCAACTATGATATGTTTGGATATTTACTTTAAGCATGTGAAAAATAATTGTCCTCACTTTAGAAAGTGGGATACAATTGTAAGATAAGCTTGTAAGATGTGTGTGTTTGTTTCTCTCTTACTATATAAGGAGTCTTTTAGTTTGTATAAAGAGACAGAGAACCCTTACACAGATACTGCCTAGTATCAATAAACACCATGAGTTTCTAAAATACTATCTTGCTTTCAACATTTACTCATGCTACTATTCGCCTTCTTTAAAAAAACTAACAAACTTGGCTCTAATACCAATTTAACATATGCATAGAATACAATTAAGGCTATGGCAATCAAACGACAACGTCACTAGTCATCAACTATGCCTTAGTCCTCTTAGTACTCAATACATCAAAAAGTTAGATCAAAGGATAACTTAAGATAAAAAGATTGAATAGTAGTAATTGTAAAATTTTAGGCAAGATATAAACAAATGCCGAAGGAACTAAATAAGCTTTTTCAATCTCTAGCTGGTCTGAAATTTTCATAGAACAGCTACAGAGGGGAACCATAGCATTGCATACTGGTAAAACACTCATTGCATGAAAGTGTCCATCAAACTCTAATTCTTCACTTAAGAATGAATAATCTTGGAAAACAAATACAGTATTTGGTAAAACTTCTTCATCTACAAAAAATAAAGATTATATATTTGCATCATCTAGATTCATTACTATAGATATTTGGATTTGCTGCATCATTTCGGTTGCTTGTTTGGGTTTGTTAGGGCAATTTTTTGTAAAATTTCCTTTCTTGCCACACAAATAACACGTCTAATTTTTTCTTTTTCCTATATTTCTTTCTTTTAAAAATCACCATTTTTTCCTAGAGGATGATTTATTCTACCCCTTCATCTTTAACTAGTGCTTCTTCTTTTTAGAAGGATAATAACAATCTTTCGAATCTCCATTGCACTTGATAAGAAAATTCGGTCTCTTGCATGACTTTTTTAAGGAAGGATCTTTTTGTCTCTTCAACATCTGGTTAATCACCTTTCTTTGGTCATACAACCTTTTTAGCCTTTGTATCATAAGTTGGTACATTTCTCCAAAAGATAAATCTTTAACTCATTTATCATTTTATTGAATAAGTTGTTGCATTAATGAATGTAATAGTTCATGAAGGGAACTAATAAAGGTTTTATTTTAGGTCTAGATTTGCTCATCCACTTAACTGATAATATATTTTCGACATCCTCTGGTAATAAAGATCCAAATTATTTTTTAGTAATGAACAACACTTCATATTGAAAAATTCTTTTCGATTTGTGTCGTTATAATCTTGAGGTTTTTCCATAAACTTAAGATAAAAACTTCGCAAAAATTTTAAGGCTCCTAGACTCTACATAAGTTGTAACTTAGAATACTCATCAATACCATATGCCAATCTTGCAATATTCTAGTCAATTTGGTCACAAACTCCTTTAGAATTGTCCACAGAGTTATATTTAGCTTGTTCATTTAAAGATCTATCCAAGCTCAAAATTCTTGGAACCAATCTTTATAACTTTCAAGACTAATGTCATCTAGAGTAAACCAAGGGCCATCAGATGGAGTAGTGTAATTGCTAGTAATGGGAGTAATACTTGTATCCATCTCTTCAATTGGAGGATCAACTGTATAACCAAGATTAGTAATTGATTCTTGAGAACAAAAAGGATTAGCCATAAATTGAGTTGATACTTCTTCTTCAGATGATAATTCAGGCTCATTATCATTTGAAAACTCAAAAGTCGATGGTCTATAGGATTCATTTTGAGTGTGAGAGTTTACCATTGAAAAAGATGGGATAGAGGTTGTAACCTTTTCTAAGTAGGATGTGATCGGATTCATCATTAAGGCTTTTAATGGCTCATCTTTTTTCTGGGAAGGTTTTTCTATGGATTTTGTAGAGGATGTGACCTGTATGGAGGCATCTTGGGTTTAGTAGGTGTTGGTTTAGGGTTTATAGGAAACTTTCCTTATCATAATTTCTTATGAAAAATATCAATAAAGAGTCTTAAGTGTTTAAGCTCTGCAATGGTTAGAATGTGAATGATGGTTGGCTTTGGGACATATGAGGTAGGTGACAGGATTTCAAAGGGATCATAAAGGGTTGTTTGTGAATAGTTTGGCTGAGTTGATTATTTTTTTATGTCCTTTTTAATTTTTGCCAATTGTTCTTTTAACGTTTGGATTTTGCATCCTCTGATTAATCATCATCATGATTTCTTTGTGTCTTTCATCAATTTGTTTCGGGAGTCTATTCATCAAATCATAAACATCTTTTTAATGATTTAAGACTTTAAGATCCATTTAATGCACCTGCATAGAGACTTGATCTACCTCTGTCTCTATCTTTTTGAGAATCCTATTTTTGCTTGAGCATTATTAGACTGCCAATTTAATACAAATTCATTTAGAGTAATGCTTAAGGTTGTCCTTTTGAATATGCACCTATTGGATTCTTAATATTAGTCATACTCTTTATTTGGTTATTGAGGTTGGTTTGGTTTGGTTTGTTAAAGGAAGGAATTCTTCATCAAAATTAGTTGAGAAAGGTTATTGGTACATGCATATTTTGTGTCAAAGGTTGAGGATCAATAAATGGTGCTGAGATGGGTAAAAAGGAAGAAGATTACTTTTTTTATCCATTTACGAGGCTTGTTTGTGGCAAGGTAAAGATTTATTTATTTGAAGTTTAGGATTTGGTGGTGTTGGAGGTGATGGTGGAGAAGGCTTCATTGGTGGTAAAAGAGTAATCAGACTTAGACCATATTAGACAAAATAGTCATACTTGCCCGAAAGTTCTCTAAGTAGGCCAATAGATGGATCATCATCTTCATATCTTCTTTTGAATTCTGCTTCAGAACATCTCCCCTTTTTCTTTTTAGATCATCTTGAATAATCATCTTCACTTTTCGAACCATAATAATAATTTACATAGTAATAAGTATTAAAGAAGCTATGTCCATCCCTTTCAAATGCATATACAAGTTCTCCATCTGCCATAAAATAGATGATAGGCACACCTTCTTCTAGCTCATAAGAACTCATCATGAATTGAGTAGAGAAATAAGAAGAACTAGAGGATGAAAGTGAGGAGGACTTTGAAACCTTATTTTTACAGTCTCATCTGCTCTTTTATAGTAGATTGGCTTAGCCAATTAGACAGGTTATGTATTCTCATGCGTCTTCTCATAACTGGTTATCCACTTCTCTGAAAGCAATTAGAGAAGTTCATTCCTAGAAATTTGTCTATAAATATAGAAACATGTAGGAGCATTCTGAGTGTCAGCAACTATGAGCAAAACATCATTTTCATGAGGGAGAGAGAGATCTATAACATGCTTTTGGATTTTATATATCATTTGATAATAAAGAGTTGTTACTGTAGTTGTAGTAACTTGAAGAGCACCAGTGATTTGTATTTGTACTTTCAAAGTAGTGAGTACATGTGGATCCTTGAGAGAGAGGTTGAAATTGGGGTGAAAATTGAACATGACAGATCTAACATTCAAGAAGGTTTCTACAGTTCTAATAATAGCATATTGGTATTCTAAATACCTGTTATCCAACAAAGCAATTCATGCAAAAATAGGTAATTTTTTCCTGCCATGATAACTAACCGCCGATCTTATGGCACCAAAATGGATGCCAGTATAACCCTAAGAATCCATTGATGCACAAATTCTAAGAGAATCGCCAAACAAATAAATTGTTCTTCACTTGTAGCTTGAATGTAACACTGGTCAAAGGTAGAGGACTGAACATATTCTTTAATGGCCTTTGGGGATTGTTTGATCAAAGTTCTAATGGAATGAGTTCATAAACTTTTGTTCTTTTGAAAAGCATCATATGGATTAAGGAAGGGGATATTTGTATCTTGTATTTTTTAGGTATCACGTATATAACTTAGCGCATATAAGTAGTTTATTTTACTGGACGAGGATCTTTTGAAGAAGGTGAATAGTAGTATGAGTGAATGCTGATGGCAAGATAGCATTTTAGAAACTCATGTATTTAATGATACAAGGCAGTGTTTGTGTAAGGTTTCTTCACTTCTTCATACAAAGTAAAGACTCCTTATATAGTAGGAGAGAAATAAACACACGTCTTACAAGCTTATCTTACAGTTGTATCCCACACTACAACAACTAAGGCTTATGGAGGCTGTTTTTTTTTTTTTCCCTTTTCGAGGCTATTTGAACTGCCTCAATAAAGGATTGTGGTAGTTGCACAAATTACCAAAACTACCTGTATTGGCCTCATCACTATGGTGTAGCGGGGCTTTGATCGACCGTCGGGATAAGGCTTTCTTTTGCGGCACTTTGTAGAGGTGGTTATAACCACCGGTAAATAATTCATAGGGGTGGTTTTCTCTGTCGATATATCTATATTCATAATTAGTGAAATCTTTTTGCCATATTTATAGGGGCGGTTTAGAGATACATAGGGGCGGTCATTAGTGTTTGCAGTTGGTCTACACGTCATCCATAAGGATGGTTTAAATTGCCTCTATGGCTATCAATATAATTTTGGCACTATGTGATAATAGCTAAATTAGATGCTTTTCGTTATCAATTTCAGAATTTTAAAGCTAATTAAAATATTTGTATGGTTCTCTTATTTGCATTTGAATTAATCAATAAGAAAATTCAATTGAATTTTAATTGCATATATCAATAATCAATTAAATTCCAATTGTATAAATGAAAGACATTAATTTAACAGTATATATAATATTTTTAAAAAACTTGAAGGATATGTCTTAAACAGATAAAACACTTATTTCAAATAGTCCTAACATCAATTCTCAATACTTCGACTCATTAATCATTGCTCTATGGTCCGTAACTTGAATTAAATAGGTTTTCAAAATGAGAAAAGTCATGTTGTCCACTATGATGATTATTATTGACCTGTAAATAACATAAGAATACATTGTATATTAGCTAAATTTATAGGCTAAAGACTAATTAAAAAAAAAAAATTAAAATATGATATAAATTAAATAAAGAAACATCATCATATTTATCCCGATATTAATTCACTAGCACACATAAAGAAAGGTAATAACAAACCTTGACTAAGGTATCAGCAACTCTACAAGAATCAGCTGTAGTGCCAACCAACCACAACCCAGGAAAAATATTCTACAACGACAAGAACAAAAGCACACACGAACAAACAAATCATTAACCAGATTATGAAGTAAGTTGCTTTTGCAAATCCAGTATATATTCTGCCTGCATCATCCATTTGAAACCAAAAGGAAAAAGAGTTAGGTGGGCAGTAAAGTTCCTACTGAAGCACATCTATAAACAGATATTTCATAATAAGTGAGCAGAGATATGTTTCAATGATATAACCAGATTAATGGGTTCGAACAGAAATATTCAGCATGAATACCAAAATTTAGTAGGGTTTCATTGGTACTACGGGTCACATGGGCAATCAAGCGTTGTGAATAGAAGGAATGGCCACATGGAAATACATAGAAGGGAGCCATTGGTCCTACTGATGCATAGCCCCAACCCACACTTTTTGCCTATCCGTAGAAATAAATTAAATTACACACCAATTCTTAATTTGAGAAACTACACAATAAGTTGCAGAAAATCAGAATATTCCGAATAAGTAACAGAACAGAAGTAATGCCAAAAACAAAACGTTTCAACATAAACTTCGAATACACATATTATATAATGCGAAGAGACTTCAGCCACAGGCTAGTGCTAATGATCCCATTTTTCGTTTGTGACTAACCAACTCTACCAGATAAAAATTCAGTCCAGTAACGAACAAAGCAGCAACATTAGTGATTCCCACTGGAAAGCAGGTACAGCAACATTAGTGATTCCCACTAGAAAGCAGGTACAACAAATCCAACACAGCAGCAAACAAGGGAAAAACAAACTTTCAAATGAAATTTCTCCTTCACTATTCCCTCTCCCATGTGACCTGATTCCTACTAGAAATCAAAGCCAGCAACAAACAAACCACTAGCAAACACTGCACTGCCCTCCTCTCACCACTGCCCAAATCCTCCAACCCGACGCCATCTCCCTCCGCTTCTTCAAATCCAAGGCGAACCTAAACAATAAACTCTTCAGCCCAATCCCCGACCTTTCCATATCTGTCTCCAAATTTGACTTGAAACCGTCTCTTAAAATCGCCTCAATATTGAGGTGTAATTAAAAATCGTCTCTTTCAACATATTGATTTGCTTTAATTAAGAGGCAAATCTCAAAACCGCCTCCAAACAAGCGCCTCCATATACAAAGTTTTTTTTGTAGTGCCACTTTGTAAAGTAAATACCCAAACTCCTACTTGAATTTCATCTATTATTATATATATCATCAGTAAATATTATACAATAAAAAATATATGCCGACTTTGAGTGTAACTTGGCATCATTATAAGAATATAATATTATGATCTCAAAATTTACTAGAGATAAAAATGTTTTATTCGTAAAATTAATTATTTAATAAATAAATAATAGAAATTTTATTATTTTATCATGTAAAATTATTTAATTAAAAAATAAAATAAAAATAAATAATATTAAAAGAAATTATAAAATAACACAATTAAAAATTAACAAAATTAAAAAATATTTAATATATTATTTGTTTAAAAAATATGAAATTATGTTGTTAATTTATTATGCTGTAAATTTATTAATAAAATTGAAAATCAGTGAACGATCTCGATTTTTAAAGTAATTTTCATATTTTAAATGTTATAGATGTTTTTATATATTTTGAATATTTTTTTATTTTTAAAATTATTTTAATAATATTTATTAAATTTTATCTATTATTTAATTAATTAAATGAATCAGTCAATCCATCTTCTGATCTGACCTTATTGACAGTTCAGTTTTCAAAACATTATTGTCCACCGCGACATTAATTAAACCCTATTCTAATTTGGCAGGTTAGGCCATAAAACATTTGAGCATTCCAATCAGTCATTGAACTTTTTATTTTTTTTAAATAACTAACATTTATTTCCTGCAAATATTGACTACAACTCTAGTGCCTGGTGATACCATATTCATACATACACAATGCATGAAAACACTCCTAAACTGCAAACATGCATGATACTTTTTTAGGAGAATATGATCTTAAGTTTGCCACATACAAATGTCACAGTGAGATTAAAAATAGTTAAAAACACATAAAACTGTTGGTAAACAAACATAGAAGCTAGTAGTCGACCATGACAGAGCAATTCCACTTCCGCAAGACTTGGCAAGAATTCCACAAGAAGGATGAACAAATGTTACAACCCCTGCCAGTTCCAACATCCAAAATATAACCGGAGGGTTAATAACTGTTTCATCAATTCTCTTCCAAAAAACTTCAGATTTTCTGGTCATCAGAAATAAAATTCATTTAAAAGGGACTGAGCCCAAAATATGGTGTATATATATATATATATATGCTCATAGTAAAAGAAAATGCTGCAAGTACCTAAGACCATTATCAACACTAACATATCTCCAATTAACTGTACTCAACATCCCCACACTCACCTTATCAACCCTAACTTGCCCACCACCAATTTCTCTTCTTCCACAAATTTCTAACTTCATGTCTGCCACCATCCCACTCATGCAATCACTCCCGCAACACCGTGGAGATGGAAGCTCCTCCCACAACCACTCTTCACCGCCACTGCCTGGATCAAATCTCACTTGCCCTTTACAATCCAACATTGTGAAAATCGCGCTCCACCCTTTCAACACCACATTCCATGAAACTTTCATATCTTCTAACACCACATTATTTATAAAGGAAGAACTCCTATAATAATTATTTACTTCTATATCAAACCTAAACACCCCTTTCTGCTCCAGTAGTTCGCTGCACGGCTTTGCTGTGTTGATGATGGGATGATTATTCTTGTTGCCTAAATTGATGACAAATATGAGGTCTTCAAGGGAAATCCTGGGCTTATCTGGATTTTTTACACGGCCCTTGGCCTCGGTATAAGCCATAGCATATAGGCGGCAATAGGGAATGGAAGGGTTTGAGAATTTGAGCTGAGAAAAAGAAGAGTAATGGGTGGTGCAGAGTGGCTGCCAAATGTGATCGGAGGACATGGAAATGTACCACGACTTGGAAACACATGAAGCCGTGGCTAGGCTTTTGGGGTCAAGGTGGTGAGCAACAAGAGCAACAACCTCCCACGGTGGCGGAGGAGGTGGTGCAGCACAGCTGATTGGGGTTCCAGGAGACATGAGCTTCAGGTTGGCCATGGTTGTGTTCTTATAGCTCCCTTATATGGGTATGCAAAGTGAGTATATCATAGCCACGTGTTAGGATGGGGCGTCGTGCATGAGGGTGAGTGAAACGTGGAAGCTTTTTGCGACCATACCTGGACAACAGAACAGAAAATCGGTGCATCGGTGAGATGAGTAACAATGGCTGGCAGGAGGGCCAAATAATAATTAAATCCCTGCACTTTTAGTGATTACTCCTTTTTTGTTTTTTCACGTGTATATTAAAAATTATATTTAATACTTGATATTATATATAAAAAAGATTATATTACTCTTAATTAATTATTTTCATAAATTATTATATATTTTTTTAAAAAATAATTATTATGTTAAATATTAATTAATGTTTATTAATAATTATAAAATATTAAGTAATATGAAACAAAAACTTTTCTCTAAAATGATATTTAATTTGACGGAGAGTGACTTATCTCCTAACTTTTAAAAATATGTATTAGTTAACTGTTAGTGGTTTCTTTTTTTTTTTCTTATGCAAACTGTGAAGTTTTTGTTTTTTTTTAAGGAAATTTGACATTCGAACACATGATAAGATGATGATATTTTCAGTTCAAATATGCTTATATAGTCAATGAAGTTTACATTAAGGAGATGGATTTATGTTTTTTTCACCTTTCTATTATTAAGTAAAATTATTTTTTTTCTTTCTATTCAGTCTCTACTTATGAGACATTTCATCAAATAAGTAATGAAGTCGATGATTATATTAATTAATTAATCATAATTATGTAATTGGGACTTTCTTAATCAAAACTTTGCACGTTATCTAATATAGGAACTAATTAACTCAATCTTTTCCTGAGCATTTTTTCAAACCTCAATGCTGCAAGGAACAACTTTTTATAAGATGGAATAGTCATCAGAAAAATTAAAGATTCAATGGCCGAGACATCAATGCCATATTTGGTTTTGATATTTCTTTGTGGGAAACAATCAACTAACAACATATCTATATTAATGAGCAGAAATATTGTCCTAAACACAAAAAAAAAAAAAAAAAAAAAAAGGAATCCATAAAAAATAGTTCAATTTTTTTATAAAAAATTAAGCTCTTTTTTTGGAGTTTTTTTTTTTTAAATTTAATAAGCTCTTTTTTTGGGTCTTTTTTCAAAAAAAAAAAAATTAAATTTATAAAAAAATAGAATATATATAT